>WOXC01009076.1:0-202720 GCA_011680675.1 Gymnobelideus leadbeateri
ACATATGCCATGTACCCTTCTTCAATTATTTTCATAATGAGAAAGGTTTCACCAAAAACAGTTATTGTTTTTCCATGTAGGACTGTAAATAGTCCAACTTTGATAAGTTCCTTTTGATTTCTTTTCCTTGATTACCTTCTCAAGCATCTCTTGCTTCTTGTGTCTGAATGTCAAATTTTCTATTCAACTCTGGTTTTTTCCTCAAGAATGCTTGAAAGTCCTCTATTCCACTGGATGACCATATTTTCCCCTGAAACAAAATACTCAGTTTTGCTGGGTAGGTGACCCTTGGGTTCATTCTCAGTTCTTTTGCCCTCTGGAATATCATATTCCATGACCTTGGATCCCTCAGTGTAGAAGCTGCCAGGTCCTGGGCTATTCTGATTGTGTTTCCACAATATTGAAATTGTTTCTTCCTGGCCGCTTGTAGTATTTTCTCCTTGATCTGGGGATTCTGGAACCTGGCTATAATGTTCCTGGGAGTTTTCTTTTTGGGATCTTTTTCAGGAGGTGATCTGTGGACTCTTTCAACCTCTATTTTGCCCTCTGGATCTAAAACATCAGGGCAATTTTCCTTGAGAATTTCTTGAAGGGTGATTTCTAGGTTCTTTCTTTGATCATGGCTTTCAGGTAGTCCAATAATTTTTAAATTATCTCTCCTGGATCTATTTTCCAGGTCAGTGGTTTTTCCCATGAGATATTTCACATTGCCTTCTATTCTTTCATTTGTTTGGATCTGTTTAATAGTATCTTGATTTCTCATAAAGTCACTAGCTTCCATTTGCTCCAGTCTAACTCTGAAGGAATGAATCTCCTCAGTGAGCTTTTGAGATTCTTTTTCCATCTGGCAAATTCGACTTTTTAAGGCATTCTTCTCCTCATTGCCTTTCTGAGCCTCTTTTGCCATTTGAGTTAGTCTATTTTTTAAGGTGTTATTTTCCTCAGTCAGGCTGTTGACTGTCATTTCATACTTTTCTTGCATCTTTTTCATTTCTCTTCCCAAATTTTCCCCCACTTCTCTTATCTGCTTCTTAAGGTCCTCTATGGCCTGTAGCCAGCTTGTATTTTCATTTGGGGCTTTTGGTGCAGGAGTTCTGACCTCGAAGTCCTCCTCCATGCTTTGAGCCTCTTTGCCCCTAAAATAGGAGTCCAATGTTGAACTTTTCTGTTTATTTTGTTTCGTTTGCCTAGGCATATTGCTACTTAATTACTTGATTTTTGGGCTTGTTGCCACAGTAGGACTCTGCCACCAGACAGGGGAGCTTCCGCCCAAACGTGGGGTCTTCACAACTTCCGACAGTTGGGTGGCCTCTGTAAAGCCTCCACCCACTCTGGCAAGTTGGATACCCACCCCAAACTTCCCCCCCAGACCACAATCCAGATCCAGGCAGTTTAAAGCAAAAGCGATTAACCCCCAGACTGATTGCTGGATCTTCCTACAGTTCGCAGACCAGGAGCTAGAGCCACTGCTGATGATGCAAAATGGCTTCTGTGCAGCAGTTTCTTCAGCAGCTTTTTGCCCCCAGGGGAGGAAGCCACGTGTTCCCCAAATACTGGTCCCAAAGTCCATAGGGCACTAACCTCTCACTTTGTCCTAGGCATATCTGTGTTGATAATTCTGGAATCACCACAATTGCTGGAGTTCTGGGGTTCCACCAGCTGGCTGAAGGCCTTGCCGCCCTGGGGCTAAAACCGTGGACCTGGGCTCACTCTTCGGGCTTCGCTGTCGGTTCCCAGCGGGCTGTGCTGCCTGCTCTCAGAGTGCTGGGCTGGCCGCTCCCTGCAGGGCTGCTGGGCTGTCCTCAGCAGGAGGTTAGCTTCTCTGTGCCGTTCTGTGGGTGCTGTGGCTCCAGAAGTTGTTAGGAGCTCCCTTTCACATTGTTTGAAATTTGTATGGGGCAGAGCACATTTGAAATGCTGTTTCTACTCCACCATCTTGGCTCCGCCCGGAAAACTTTTTGACTGAGAGATTAAGACAATGTGACCTAGGGGTGGGAAAACTCATTTTTGTACTTTGTGTCCCTTAAGGAGGATTGCTCCTTAAGGATGATTGAGTTAGGGACTTACTGAATAATATCTTTTGTTTAAAACTATGTGGCCACTTTAGTGATAAGTTGTTATGTCATTGTGAGTGCTGTACTTTGGTTTCTGTGAATGTTTTGCCTTATTTTATTGCTGAATAAATAGAGAGTTCACTATACTATGTGATCAGAACCTTAAAGCTATTCACAGCAGCAGTCCTCTGGAAAGCTGCTTGTGCTTGGCTTTACACCCAGGACCCCTCTTGGGCCCTCTTAGGCTCACAAAGACTAGGTTTAATCCTTCAGGCTTGACCTCAAAATGTAAGTTTCTTTCATGCTCCTCACCTGGAGTACCCTGGGAATATCTTCAAATATATTGATGTCTACGTTTCCCCAAATGTTAGTAACAGGGTCTTCAACTTCTATGAGATAATGAGGATGTGATATGGGTATTATATATAAGTCTTTATTTTACTCAACAAAAGAGATGTACTTGAAGGAATCTGTGATCTCTTCAATTTGAGAATTTCCCCCCAAAATGCAGAGCACAACCCTTCCTTCCTATGATTGTGCACAAATCTTGTGCAACTCCACCAAAAGTTTGCTAGAGGAGGGCCACCCAATTATATGCCAACTTAATGGTATATAATTGTGCAAAATAGTTTTCTTTTATTTCCTCTTCATTTGTAGTGCATTCTTTTTATTTTATTTTTTTGATCCTGACAAATTGGTTTTCAGCTTTCTTTTTAAAAAAATTAGACTAGCTAGTGGTTTAGCTATTCTCCTCTTAAAAAAATATAGCTCCTAGTTTTAGCAAGTCAATGTTTTTATTTTTATTTTAATTTTATTAATATATTATTTGATTTTCAACGGTTATGTGTTTTTGGTTACTTTTCTAGGTTTTTTCTTTTAAGTTGTATGCCTAATTCACTAATCTGCTTTTTTCTTTCTTTTGTTATTGAAAGTGTCTAGAGACATGAAATTTTCCCTCAGTAACTGCTTTGTTAGCTTCCCCCAAATTTTAGCATACTGTTTTACTGTCTCATTTTCTTTGATGTTACCTGTTTTGTTTTGTTTTATTTTTTGCATTCTTTGACCCATAAAATTCTTTAGAATTAAGTTATTTAGTCTCAAATTTTAAGGTTTTCTTCAAAGGCCATTTATAAAATCTTGATTGTAGTCAGTAAACATGTGTTTAACATTTCTGCTTTTCTGCATTGTTTGTAAGGTTTTATGCCCTAGTCCTTGATTAATTTTTTGTAAAGGTGGCATATTCTGCTAAGAAATCTGTATGCTTTTTTTCTATACCTATTTAGTAATTACTAGAGATCAATCATCTCTAAATTTTTTAAAATTGCATTCAGGTCTTTTACTTCTTTTTTATGTTTTTGTTAGATCTATCTATGTCTGAAAGAGTTGCATTATGGTCTCCCACTATTATTGTTTTATTCTCTATTTTTCCTTTTAAATCATTGATTTTTCCTTTATGTATTTAGATACTATACCACATATATGTAAACACATACATACATGCAAACACACATATAAATACATATTATGTGCATATGAAGTGTCAATATTAATTCATTGTCTATGGTCCTTCTTATGTGATTTCCATATTTATTACTTTTAATCCAGTTTATTTTTACTGTTGTCTTGTCTGACATTATGATTATTACCCTGTCTTTTTTTTTTTAGTTTAGCCCTTTATTTAACTGTATAAATTATTTGTGTTTCTAGTGTGTTGGGTAAACAACATATTATTGGATTCTGCTTCTGCTCTGTCAGATACATTTTGCTATTCTCTTCCATTGTATGACTGAATTCAGACCATATTCAGCTTGTGCTCAAAAATGTTAACCGAGTTTCTTCCACTTGAGATCTTTGGTAATTTCAGTCTTTCCTCTTTTTAATCCCCTATCACTCACTCTGATTCCTTCCATTTTGATTGTGGTGAGAGAAGAATGGGGGAAATCATGAATGGAAATTTTTAAAAATAGAAAATAAAGACATCATAAAGGGTAATAGAGGGAGTTAAATAAGATCTTAAGAAGAAAAAAGAAAAGGAAGTGGGAAAGGAACACACTAAAGAATAAAAAGGAAGAAAGGGAGTGGAACAAATGTTTTGTTGTTGACAATTCCTCCCAGAATCTACCATCCCTCTTATTCATCCTATCTCCTTTCCCCTCCTTTCCCTGTTTTCTTGTTGAGTTGAAGGCATTTCTACATTTCTATACCAAACTTTCTCTCTCTCTCTCTCTCTCTCTCTCTCTCTCTCTCTCTCTCTCTCTCTCTCTCTCTCTCTCTCTCTCTCTTCCCTACATTTCTTGGTTCAGATGAGAGTGAGGTTTAGGTGATACTTAGTCCCACCATCCTTTCCTTTGTGTTTGTATAGTCTTCTTATGAACACTGATTATGTAAGATATTATGTTCCACTTACTTTTTTCCTCTTTATTCCCTAGTGTATTCCTTCCTTCTTTCCTTTTTTTTCTTCTTAAGATATTAAAATATAACAAAACCAATCCAAGCTCCTCTGTCTTATTTAATTCCCTCTCTTACTCTTGATGAATAACATCAATGTTTTGAGGGGACATTTGTATCTTCTTTTTCTATTATAGCATAAACATTTTATCCTTGCATAGTCCCTTCCAATGTATTTACCTTTTTTTCAGGGTTTATACCAAAGCACTGGTCTTTTCACTGTGAATGCTTGGAAATTCTCTATTTTACTTCCTTCCCTGTAAGATTATAGTTATTTTTTTCTGGGTGAATTATTTTATTGTAAGCTTTTATCTTTTGTCTTTTAGAAAACCATATTCTAAGCTGTTCTGTCCTTTTTTATTTTTTTAGTAGCTGCTAAGTCTTATGTGATCCTGTGGCACCTTGGTAATTAAACTCTTTATTTCTAAGTGCTTATTGCATTATTTCTTCAATCTGGAGGGTCTGGATTTTTCATTTTATCTTTTCAGGAGATGACCAGTAGATACTTTCTATTTTAACTTTATTCTCTGGTTCTTGAACATGTAGGCGATTTTATGATTGCTCAAAAATTATTTTCTAAACTTCCACTGGCTTCTAGCATCCCTCTTGTGTAGTCCCAGACTGTATAAGAAGCTTATAACCATTTTTTCTTTCTTTTTAAAAATTTATCATTGTTATTTTGGGTACATTTTTAAGAATCTTACTAGAATGTGGGAAATTTCAGTCCCTATAAGTACCCTCACAATGCCATCTTAATCAAAAGTTCTCCACTGACATAACTTGACCAGGACCAAGTTAGATGCTTTTTCCAGAGACAGGGAACAGTACTAGTCAATCATTAATTAACTCAATAGACAATATCATCAAGAGAAGACTAATGACACATAGGAATACCTAAGGAAGGAGTGAAACCTATGTGTTGTGCCTTGGGAGCTTTCTAGCCATCAAAGGGAAGTGTGGCTGAGCCTGAGAGTTCTAGTACCCAGCATGGTACGTGAACCTCACTTTCTTAAACCCATTCCCTTAAACCCATGCCTCAGTTATCTGTAGATGACTGGCAACAACAGAAGATGACCAAGGAAGGATTGAAACAACTGCTACAAGTCAAGAAACAAGGAATAAAATTACAGGTCTCAAATTCCATTCTCTAGAAGGCATTTTACTTCTGAGACAATGGCAGAAGTCGCAGCTGCACCATGGAGTGCTGACCCAGACTGTAACTGATTCCAGGATAATTCTAGGAAGCATGTGGTACTACCCAGCATGTATCATTCTATGACTATGAAGGCACTATAAGATGACTTTGGATCTATGGGTCAAGAAAAGTACTAAATCAAATAAGAAACATATTTTACTGGTCATGCATGGCAATAGAAGCCACTAAGCAGTGTGAGATGTGTTCAAATGTTCAAAGAAATGTGGTGCTAAATCATGCAGCATATTTGGAAATTCTAAGCATTAACAGCCATTTGGAACTTGTCTGCACTGGCTTTTTATCTCTAAAAAAAGATAATAAAAACATAAGTCATACCTTAGTGATGACTGATCATTTCATTAGTTATGCCAGGCATACTCAACCAGGAACCAGAAAGCTTCCATGGTTGCTGAAGTGTTGTGGGTAAAGTATTTCTCAATTCCAGGATCTACTTTGACCAAGGCAGAGACTTAGAGAATAAGTTCCCTGAGGAAATGTTGTCTTTGAATGGTGCCAAGAAATGAAGAATAACACTTTATTATCCCCATGGAGAGCTTTAGTGTTTCAATGACACTTTGATGAATATGGTAGGTCTTAGGAGAGTTGAAATGTGGCATTTCTAGTACATGGGTGCAACCTTACTAGGAATAACGACACAGACTATCCACTTTACTTATTGGTGTTTGGGTAAGAACTATTTCTATGCCTACCTATTAGCATGCTTTGGTGTCAGTAGAAAGAACGCATGAGTACTCACATCTTTTGGCTGAGAGAGAAGTTGAAGAAAGCCTACCAACTAGCTATTATATCTGCCCAGAGGAGTTTTGACAGAAACAAGCCAATGTAGTTGTTGGCTGGTGATAATCAGATATACTGATGTAGCTCTTTGTCTGCTTTATAAGAACAATAGAGAGGTCTTAGGTTTTCCCCAAGAATGTATTCAAGATGTAGAAGAAAACCACTTAAGACATATTGAAGCAGATGACAATTAGCCACTTCTGCTGATTCATGTAGGCACAAATAATATTGCCAGAAGGAATCTAAAAAGGATTGCTGATTTGTTAAAGTCTTGGCAAGAAACCTAAGACTATACGGGCACAGGTTGTGGTTTCCTCACCTCTGTTCATTAAAGGCAAGAGATGCAGAAGAGAAAAATTAATTTGAAAAGTGAACAGTTAGCCAAGAAGGTGGTATCTGAAAATGGGATTTGGATTTCTGGACCATGGCTTAAAATATAGGGATTACAGATTCCTGGCTAGAAATAGAGTACACTTAACAAAAACTGATGGGGCAGCTGGTGGCACAGTAGATAGAACACCGGGCCTGAATTCAAATCCACCTCAGACACTTATTAGCTATGTGACCGTGGACAAGTCACTTAATCTTGTTTGTCTCAATTTCCTCATCTGTAAAATGAGCTAGAGAAACAAATGGGAAATCACTCCAGTTGTTCTTTGCTAAGAAAACTGCAAAGGGGGGAAGAGGGGACAGCTAGGTACAGCTAGATGGCACAGTGAATAGAGCACTGACCCTGGAGTCAGAAGGACCTGAGTTCAAATCCGGCCTCAGACACTTAACACTTACTAGCCTTGTGACCTTGGGCAAGTCACTTAACCCCAATTGCCCTGTTCTCCCCCTTCCAAAAAGCAAAAAGAAAACAAAACTCTACCAAAACTATGAATGACTCACAAAGAGTCAAACAGGACTGAAAGAATAATAACAACAAAAACTGATAAAGTTGTATTTTTGGTGTCTTGGAAATCTAATCAAAAGGGCTTCAGGGAGGGTGAAAGTCCTGGGTATATTCCCCAAGCTGGATACCATAGAGAATAACTACTATGAAGGAAGAAAAAAGAACGTTTGAAACATCAAGTTGTTCACAGGGCACAAAATTCATGGACCAGGTTAGGGATGTGGTCTACAACCATGGACACTTTTTACTTTAAGAATGGCTGAGCTATGGCATACAAATCATTCTGCTGTCTCTGTCTCTCCCTATTTAGCATATACAGATCAACATGATAGCTGCCTTCAACTGCATATAAGGAAAGGCTTAGAAACAGATCATTGAAGTGGGGTGGGGTAATAAAAATACCAGTTTGTGTATGACGTAGTTGTTTTTTAAAAGTCAAAGGTGACAATGAAATTAATGACTGTACAACCAGTCACTTTCATTAGGATTATCTTTATATACTAAGAAAGCGTAATCACATGAGAAAATCCAGAAATCAGGGAAGGAGGACATCAGCATAGGAATCTAGGGGATCCAGGGTGAGACCAAGAACAGTCAACTATCTCACCCAAAAATGCAGCCTGGGGAAGAGCCTGGTTCTGGCACAAAGCTTTGATTCAGAAACTAAAGTTGAAGAGATAAGTAAAACAAACAAGAGCCTGGCCAGTATAAACAGCTAGTGCAGATCTAGAAAAGCCCAAAAATCCAGCCTAGAAGGAAAGGGTATGTCATAATTATAAATAGAGACCTAAGGGAAAAAAATGGATTTTCCATAAGGACTACATGAATTCTTTTTTTTTTTTTTTAAGCAATTGGGGTTAAGTAACTTGCTCAAGGTTACACGGCTAGTCATTTGATTTATTCGTGGGTGCTCATTTTCTGAGGCCGGATCTGATCTCGGGTCATCCCAACTCCGAGGCCGGCGCTCTTACTCACTGCGCCACCTAGCCGCCCCATGGACTACATGAATTCTTAGAAGAAATGAAGCAAGAGTTACAAAACAAAAGAAAAGTTCTGAAGGAAAGAATTAGAAGGAGAATAAATATATCAGCAGAGAAAATTGTAAACCTTACCCTAGCAGCAAACTTCCTGAAAGCTAGAATAGAAAAATAGAAATCAATGACTCAGTGAAGCAGAAAGAATAAAATCCAAAGATTAAAAAAATATAAGATATCTAATATTAAAAACTGTCTTGGAAAACAAATAAAAAAGATATAATTTAAGAATCATTGGACCCCCTGAAACCTATGATTTTTTTTTAAACCAGGACATTATATTTTCCCAGATCTATTAGAATCAGAGGGCAAAACAAAGACAGAAACAAGTCACTGATCTCTAAATTCTCAAAGGATTCAATAACATCATAACAAAAATCCAGAGTTTTCAGGTCAAAGAAAAAATACTGCAAACACCTAGGAAAAAGATGAATTCAAGAACCAAGAAACCACAATCAGGACCACTGAAGACATGGAAGTTTCTACCTAAAATAAGAGAAGAACTTGGAATACAATATTACAAAAGGCAAAAGTTATGGACTAGGGGGCAACTAGGTGGGGCAGTGAATATAGAACACCAGCCCCTGGAGTCAGGAGGACCCGAGTTCAAATCTGACCCCAGATACTTCACACACACACACACACACACACACACACACACACACACACACCCTAGCCATGTGACCTTGGGCAAGTCACTTACCCCCAATTGTCCTACCTTTCCCCTCCAAAAAAGCAAAAAAAAAAAAGTTATGGACTAACAACTAAGAATACATTACCATGAAAAACTGAGTATAATCCTATGAGAGAGAAATATACTTTTGGCGAAATAGAGGACTTTTAAGCATTTCTGATGAAATGACCAGAGTGGAATAGAAACTGATATGCAAACATAAAAGTTAAGAAAAGTCTAGAAAAGTAAGTTTATTTGAGTGGTTAGAAGAGTATAATGTCAACATTCTAATAAGGAAAAAAGAGAAGTTTCCCTTCTGATCATTAATATCTTCAAAGAGTATGGATGGAATTAAATAGGTAAAAGCGAGAACTTGGGAGGGTTTTGGTTCTGGTCTAAAAGTTTGAGAGGGGGAAGAAAAGGGAGAGTAAAAGTAATGCTTTGATGTAGAAAAGAGAAGGATGAGAAGGGAACTTCCTATTTCCCAAAATTGGAGGGTGTGAGAAGAAGAGTATACAATCATAGAAGAAGAAGCAGGGGGAGTAGGCATCAGATGAACATCATTATTATCTGAAATGGACCAAAGACATATTGAGCCCATATATAATTTGGTGTAGAAATACATCAAATTGAACAAGGAATTAAGTGGGGACAGCAGGGGCTATTAAGAGGGAAGATATTACCAGGGAGAAAATAGTCTTAAACAGAATAAACTTCCTGATTCTAAAAGGGGATTAAAAGAAGAAAAAAAAAAGAACTTGGATTTAAGGTAGAGGGGCTGCCCTGTCTCTTAAAGATTTAAAGAGCTTGTCTCTTAAATGATTTTGGAATGACTGAGCAATTGAAAAAATTGTTGTTATGAATGTGATTGAATATTATTGTGCCATAAGAAATGCCAAAAGAGAGTACTACAGAGAATTATAGTAGTAAAGCTAATATAGAATGAAGTGACCAGCGCCAGGAGAATGATTTATACAAGAAAAGCAATGTTGTATAGCAAAACTTAAAAGACTTAAAAAAAATTCTGATTGATATAGTGACCAACTATGTCTGCATGATGAAGCATGTTATTCAGATGGACTGAAGGTGGGGAAGAAACATGCATTTTTGTACATGACCACTATGTGGATTCATTTTACTTGGTTATGGTTGTTTGTTACAAGGGTTTATTTTTTCTCTCTCATTTTTTTCCATTGAACTGGGTGAGGAGATGAAGATTATATTATAGATGTCTCCCCCCTCCCCCCAAAGAAAACTACTGTGACCTTTTATTTATCTATTTATTTATTCATTTATTTATCTATCCATTTATTTATTTATTTAGTTATTTATTTGCTTTTAGTTTACAACATTCAGTTCCACAAGCTTTTGAGTTCCAAATATTGTGACTTTTTTAAGACAAAGAAGAAAACAAATAGAAATGCAGAAGGAAGCACAGGTAAGCAGGATAGTTTAAAGAATATGTTAAATATATTATATACTTAAAAAAATAAAGTGGTTTGAAATTGAGATCCACAGTTTCACATACAATTCTCTTTTTGGTGTTCTGTGGTATACATAGAAATGTTCTCTCTGTCTCTCTGATTTAAATTCAAAATAAAATCAATAAATTTGAGGAGGGAGAGAATATGTTTCATGAGAGGAATGGAATAGTGTCGTAGGAAATGAGATGTCACCATTAAAAGCAGGAAGGGACTCCTAAAGGAAGAGGAGTAGTCTATTCAAGGCATGGGGGAACCAGGTAAACAAATACACTAAGAGTAAAGAGGGCAAGACAAGAACTGGAACAGAGAATGGTCTGCCACAAAATAGTCAAGTAAGGTTAGAATGCTAGTGGAAGAGGCATTGAGAAAGGCTGGAAATGTAGGTTAGCTCTGAATTATGGAGCACATCAAATGACAAGCTCAATAGTTTATACTATATTCAGCAGGCCAAGGGGAGGAGCAGAAGATTTTTATTAATAGTAACAGCTCACATTTTTATAGTGCTTTCCTGTAGACATAGCTTGTTTGTACATGGTTGTTAGGATGTTTTCTCCCTTATTAAACTGTGTACTCCTTGAAAACAGGGACTATTTTTTGCCTTCTTTTTTTTTTGGTTGTCCCCAGAGCTTAGCACAGTGCCTGCCACATACAGGGTGTCCCTAAAGTCTGGACACATAGGAAATCTCATTAACTATGCATATTTTCAAGAAACGAAATAAATGAAAGTTTTAACAACATTTTATTTAATTAGCATAAATTTTAGCCATGACAATTTCATATGGAATCAAAACTTTCATTAGCTATTGGGATAATTTTCCATATTAATGAGATTAACTTTATTAATGAGATTTTCTATGTCTATTTAATTATGCTCATTAAAGTGTTGTTGAAAATTTCATTCATTTCATTTCTTGAAAATATGCATAGTTAATGAAATATCCTATGTGTCCAGACTTTAGGAATACCCTGTAGAAGGCATTTAATGTTTATTGACTGACTCACACCAGTGAGGTGATCAGAGCGCTGTATTAGGAAGACTGTAAGGCAGCCGTAATTAAGAGAGGTCATAGAATGGGGGCAAGGAACAGCACATAGCAGACTACTGACATAGTCTGTATGAAGACAGATTCTAGCTTGAATTAAACTGGTTGTAGTGGGAGTAGAAAGGAGTGGGAAGATTGTTTGAAAGATAGAATCAACAGGACTTGGATAAAAGATAAAGTGGAGGGAAGAATCCAAGATGATTTTGAGAATCATAGCTGAGAAGATTACTAGACATAGAGAAGATATGAGAAAGGGCAGAGGCAAATATGTGAGAGGATATGTTTGAGGTGCCATCAATGTAACATCCTAACAACCATGTACAAACAAGCTATGTCTACAGGAAAGTACTATAAAAATGTGAGCTGTTACTATTAATAAAAATCTTCCGCTCCTCCCCTTGGCCTGATGAATATAGTATAAACTATTGATCTTGTCACTCTATGTGCTCCATAATTTAGAGCTAACCTACATTTCCAGCCTATCCATCAATGTAGGGGTGATTTGTGCAGAAATCAGTAGGCTACTAGGTCTTGGGAGATGCTCAAGGTGAAGACATATATAAGTCAACCAATACTGATTGTGCTATGTCTCAGATCCTTCCCCTCCCTGCAGGGAAATTGTTCTTAATACACAGTTATATAATAGAGTCTTTGGACAGAAGGTGTTAGTTGGGAATGAGGAAGGACTGGTTTTTGAGCTGAGGTCAATGCAGAGGCACAGAGGTTGGGCATGAGCTTTTGAAGGGAGTTAGGAGTTCTAAGAAGCAAAAGTCAAGAGAGAATTCATTCTATCTAGGCATTGGGTAAAGTCCCTTTCAGATTTGGGAAGCTAATGAGATCAACAAGGGAAAGAATGTAGAGAGAGGACATAAGGGCCAAGGACATTTCCTGTTCTTAGAACTTACAATGCAATTGTGAAGATAAGACATACAGAAATAACAAAATACCAGGAGGGAGAGAGGTCTTTAAGAGCAGTACAAGACAATAAATACAATAAGAGTTTAGAAAGGGAGAGAATACTTTGATCCAGAATGTAGAATATTAGATGGAGAAGGGATTTTCCTAGGCAATTCAGGATTCACTTCTAAAAACAATCCAGCCTTTGCCTAAAGACAGAATCAATATATTTTGTTAAGGTGTGTGTGTGTGTGTCTGTGTGTGTGTGTGTGTGTGTGTGTCTGTGCACGCACGTGTGTGCATGTGTGCATTATATATATTCATCATATATTGCAAAATGCATATTTATATGTGTGTGTGCACACACATATATGTATATATCATACATTTTATAATCCTTAAGTCTCTATCTAGGATCATAGATTTAGAGCTAGAAGGTTCCTCAGAGGTCACTTATTCTAATCCGCTCATTTTACATACAAGAAAACCTGGAGAGGTTAATGGAATTACCCAAGGTCTATGGCAGTGACAGAACCAAATTAAAATTTGACTCCAAATTTAGTGCTTCTTTGCATCACAATATGAATTATTATGCCTTTTGTGGGAAAGATGGAAAGGTATAGGGATGAAAGGTTACATATGCTTAACAATTTTTGTTATAAGAGAAACCTTCATGTTTTGGTTGGAGTTGTTGAAGATATATACAAAGATAGATAGAATACATAGTAAGTAAGTAGACAGATACATCAATAGGGCATTTATTAAGAGTTTACTGTGTACCTGGTACTGTGCTAAGTGCTGGTGACAGGGTTTAGGCTCTGAGAATCCCATTATCCTAGGCCCATATCTCTGTTATTCTTAACCTAGCCTAGCCCTCCATTGTCGAGCCACTTCCATCCTTGATCCTATCAAAATATCTACACCCAAATCTGTTACTCTTAAACTAGCCTACCCCTCCATTGGCTGTCATCTCCAGGTAGTCGTCAGCTATTTCCCACCCTTAATCCCATTCCTGGAGTCTGACCTCAGTAGTCAAGACCCTTCTTAGCCTCCTCCTCAAGATTCTCCCCAAACCCCTCCTCTAGACCACCCCTAGATCCCTCCCACAGTCTTTCTGTATATAAGATCCATCTTGCCTCCATGAAGGCACTGAGATTCAATCTAGTATTTGTATTCAATTTTGTATTTAATCTAGTACTCAATCTAGGCCAGATTATGCTGGCCCACTAGTCCAATACAAGTGTCACAAATATTTAGGCTCCTTAAGAGTCTACCCATTATGGTGAATCTTTAATCTTTGTTTTACTTTGACTGAGAGAAGGCTTGAGTCAAATTCATTTGGCAGGACCCCACGTGTTGGTATTTTGGGGTCTCAAGTACCCCTAAACCCTAAACCTCAACACTGGGAGTACAAATAAGCAAAAATATACTCCAGAAGAAAAAACAGATAGAAAAAGTTTAGAGAAATAACTGCTGTAAGACAAAAGAGAGTAATTAAACTTAAAAACAAAAGAAAAAGTAAAGCAAGAGATGATGAACTTTGTAGCACTTCCATGGGCAAGGATTTGGAATGGACGCTGCATTCTAAGGGTCAGAGCAGAAATCTGTAGGGTGACCTAAGTCAAGGACTAAAGGAGTTGTGACTGTATCTTTCTTATCCCATTGTTCATCCTTCCTTCTTAAAAAGGACCAGTGACAAGAGGAGTAAGGAAAGTTGAAGTTTCATGAGAATAAGGAGATGGTGTCACAAGCTCCAGCAGAGCCTTGATGAGGAGACCAATACAGCCCCAATGGGGGGAGGAGGTTCCCAATTCAGTGGTGAAGTCACGAAGCATAAGGAGAGGAGGACGGTATCACTCTATATTGGGACTGAGATGGGATTGAGAATAAGTGCAAGCCAGACAGAAGAGTGTGAAGACAGGCATGAGTCTGTGAATTCTACACCTCTAACTTCTGCCTCTTTCCTCAATTTTCTCTTTAGGAAGAAGTGGACCCACTTTTCCAATTCCTGTTCATTAACTGTTTTCTTTTTCTTTATTCCATTTCTTCTCAAAGAAACTGGTTTCTCTAATACCTCATGGCTGTTGTTGCTGTAACTGATTTGTGTCTGTGTGATTGGGGGTAAAATGCAGTCATCTCAGTCACTATGCAATCTAGTTTTGCTTAACTGTTTATCTTGGTTATAAGATAATGCTTTTGTGGGTTGTTGGGGTTCTCAAAGACGTATATGGAAATAGAGAGACACAATGTGGTTTGGGGTTGCTGGGAACCCCAAAGTGTCAGGGTACAGGGCAGTGTCCACCCGGAATGAATTCACACACTCAAACCTTCTTTTAAGCAAATGACAAGGTGCCAATAGACAAAAAGGACTGTGAAAGGATCTGGATGGGATTAAGGAGTGGTAAGTAATATGGGGTGAGCCAAGAGCTACTGTGAAAGGAATGCCAATTGGGTGATCCAGGTGGGCTAGGATGGGCCAGATGCCTTTGGGGCTGGAGGCACCAGTGATCTGAACTGCTGAAACATATTCAGAGACTGGATGGTCTTTTCCTTTTAGGGATCCAGGTCCCATAACTCCATCAGATAGGTAAAGCATTTAGTGATTACCTACACAATTATCCACATTGTGATGCAAAATAGCACTAGATTTAGAGTCAAATTTGCATCTGGTTCTGCATGCTTACTCTCTGTTCACTTACGAGGTCATACAGACCTCAGGAAAGTCCCTTAACCTCTCTGGGTTTTCTTGTCTATAAAATGTGGGAGTTAGATTGGGTGACCAAAGAAGAATCTTCTAGCTCTAAATTTATGATCCTAGACAGAGCCCTAAGGCAAATGAGTCATGGTAGTGTGGTGATGTGCCCAAGGAAAGAAATAGATTTTTATAACTTTTGGGAACATTCCCAGTATGGAAAGCTCTAAGTTAGATTCTAAAAAGAGATGTTCCTGATTTGTATTTGATAACTTCCTAAAAGCAAAGAAAAGACCAAGTGAATCTGGACCAAAAGAAACCTAGAAATGCCTGAACCCATAGCAGACTCTAGTAGGGAAAGGGCTCTTGTTAGTTCCTCAGGAGTCAATTGTTTCAGGTACTTCAAGGCTCTTTGTTCTTTTCTGTCAGGTTTAGGGACACTCCTTCTGCTTAGAGGTAGAGTGGAGGGTGGTGATTTACAGAGAAAGTAAGGGTGGGAAGCATAGGTTACTGACTACAGGAAGGTGGGGACCATCCAAGAAAGCCTTACTAGTTCTCCCCCTCTCTAGGCTTTCACTTCTGTATACCATAAAAATTAGCACACATACCCAGTAATAGAGAGTGACTTTTAAAAAATCCTCTTGTTGAATTAAAATTCCTATAACTTCTATCCATGGGTCCTAATTCTATCTACTCTAGCTACAACAAAGTAAATTTTTCACTGAGTCTTAGCATCCCCAAATTGGGAGGGACCTGAGAAGACATCTAACCTTACTTTTACCTGAATAAGAATCTTTTTTGCAAGATCCCCTTCAATTGGCCATCCAGCTTTTGCCTGAAAACCTCTAATGAGGGGAAACCTATAGGTTTTTCTCCTATAGAAAAAAGTTGTAAGAAGAGTAGAGAAAGAAAAACAGGTTAGAGTTGAATAAGGAGGAGGAAATTGTGAAGGTGATTTGAAAGAGTTTGGATTGTGATGGAATCTAGAAAGGAGAAATTCCAGAGATATTTAGGAAAACTTGAAGAAAAATGATTTAAAGGTCCAAGTTCTACTTCACAGTTTTGTGAGAAAAAGGTAGAGATGAATCAGAAAAAGGAAACTTAAAGAGTAAGGAACAGAAGAGTTTCAAGGAGAGTGAAAGAATGTATTAATCCTAGATAATTGAGAGAATAAGAACACCATCAATAGAAATAGGAAAGAGAGAGCAGAAAGAGCAACTTTGGGGGTAGAGATAATAACTTCAATTTGGTACATAATTGAGTTTGAAGTTTTGTGCATGTTGAATTTGAGGAAGATCCCAGCTCCTTAGAGGCAGCTGGCAAATTGTTTTCAATGAGTGCTGAGAGCTCAGGAGAGAGGACATGGATGGAGATAGAAATGTGAGCATCATCCAAGTCATAGATGAAAACATGGTAATGGAGATTAATATGAGAGAGAGAGAGAAAAGAGAAAGACAAGTGCAGAACCTAGGGATACCCAGGAAATATGGACCCCACTCAATTCTGGAATCCCCTGTGCCTCCCTCCAGGATGTGTGAGGTATTTAGGGGTGCTCAACATTACGAAAAGATAAATCAAGTCACCATCCAGTACATTCTCTGCCAACAGAGCATGCCTGAAGGTCCTGTTTGCCCACAGCATGAACACCATAAACTAAACTGGGTGGGGGGAAAGGCCATATTTCTCCTTCCCTTTTGGGCCCTGTATCCCCAAGAATGGGTTTTGAGGTTTGGGTCTGTTTTCATTTTTTCTTTTTTTTTGCTTTAGTCACAGGGGGCTCAAGCTGGGATGACCTTGGAGGCAGGAATCTAGGCCAGATTTTGCTTCAAGCCCAGCACAAAAGTCCTGTGGAGCCTGATCCTGGTATTCAAGCCCAAGGTGACTTCAGACTTGGAACTTGGGGAGACTAATGCTATGTAGTAACTGAATTAAGCTGTGGACCTATTTCCCCCCCTCCTTCCCCTGTCCCCTGATAAGGTGATATAAGGGGGGATTATCTCCCCTGCTCCACATGTCAGGGGGTAGGTGAAATGTTTGTATATTTGCTCTTGCTATACCTTTAAATTCCTTTATAAAAGTTAATCTGACTGTTAAGTGGCTAAACGGAACTGAGATATAGGGAACCTCCAAAATTGGGGGAACGTAATTGTGGGGGCTGAAACCAATGACAGAGAAACTAGATAGCCTCAATCCCCCTAAAGCTGCCAGAGGACCCTGGGAGAAGGGTGAAAATGTAACACACCTGATCTTTAGGCAATGGAGGCGTGATAGGAATAGCATTTCCTTGTTGCAGTTTCTTCCCTCCCACCCACGACCTGGGGAAGGATTTACCTAAAAGACAAAGCTCCCTTCAGGGCCTGATTAGCCTCAGATTCCCTAACATAGTTTCCTTCCCATTGGCTCCCCATCCCTAGCCAAAGGTTTAGGCCCTGGACAAAGTTGTACTTGGCACCTGATTGACTCTCCCTGTTGTAGCTTCCTGCTCATCTACGGGCACAAGAAGTACCAGGCAGATGGATTCTGGTCCTCTCAGACTTGGTGGGTGTCTAAGACTGTGCTCTTTCCGTACTCTGATGATCTATTGGTCAGGTACATTTCCAGATGGAGGCGGAGAGGAGGTGTCCAGAGAAGCTAAGGGCCACTATCCTTGTTGCATATTCTTTCTGTGTTAGAAGTAAGCCCCCTTTGTTAAATGTTCAATGACTTACAAGTGCCTCATGTTGTCCCCATGCTGAACCTGAACCAAGGAGGTCCTGACATTAGAACCCAATCTCCAATGGGGGCCAGGGCATCACTGTTACAGAGGTATAATTTCTCTTAGACTCCCAGGCTTGTAGGGAGAGGAACATTTCATGGTCATTCTCCTGGATAAGGAAGGGTTGTGTTATGGTTAGAACACCTTGCATGGCTCCATCTCCTGGCTACTGGCTGTGTCTTGAGGCTGTTGTATTCTAGCCCTGGTTCTCCTTTGATATTCTCTGCTTCTGATGTTGTCATCTTCTGGAACTGTCATGAGGTACTGTGACTAATATCTCAATATTTGCTTTTTTGTCGGACTGCCCTGGGCCAACCATGCCTTGTGCACAAATCAACACATTTTCAGTTCTTTACCAATGTGGAAAAGGGTCACTTGAGTGATTGTTAAATACTTTTTTTTCCTTTTTGCAGGGCAATTGGGGTTAAGTAACTTGCCCAAGGTCACACGGCTAGGTTTTTGTTTGTGTGTGTTAAGTGTGTGAGGCCAGATCCGAACTCCAGTCCTTCTGACTTGAGGGCCGGCGCCCTACTCACTTCGACACCTAGCCGCACAGATTGTTAAGTACTTTTGTATTAATTAATACCCACTACAGAAAGGTTAAAGCCCTCCTAGGTGCAACAAGAAGAGTAAACTATTTTTTCACCTCTTCTCTAACTTGTAGACAGGATCAGGATGAGTAAGTTCCTTTTACTTCTCTACTTTGGCGTGTGTCTGAAATGCCCAGTGAGTCTTTCTGAGTCTAGGGGTAAACATATGTACTGCTTTTCCTTTGCCCTTTCAACTCTTGTCATGTCCTCAGCAGCTAGTGCTCAAGCAAGGCAAATGTCTTGAAGCTTTCATAAGCCTCAAGGAAGCCCTTAATAACCCTGGAGGAGGAGTTGGTGACTTGCTGATCAGCATTCCTGCTGCCACAGGAAAAAAAAAATTCCCATCTCTCTTAGGCCTACATTTTGTAGGGCAGGAGGAGAAAGATCCAGATTGAAACAAAACAAAGCAGAGAAAGGAATGAAGAAGAAAGAAAACGAGCAGGTAGCTGAGTAAGAGCACCTTGAGAGTAAAGAGTTATTAAGAGTGTCAATAAGGAGAGGATAGATCAATTAAATATTTTGCTTTTAATCTGACCTGTGGTTCATTACTCAAGCTATGAGCTCATGTGGACCAGGTTCAATCTTGAAGGTTTCTCAATAATTAATAATCTCTGTGTCTCAGGTTTCCCCAATCCAACTGGGTGCACTTCTAAGTATTATCTAGGTGTTATCAGTTCCTGGGCAAGCATGAAACTAACAAGGCATGGGACACATCTTGGGGAAGGTAATATAGGGTCATTCCTTTTTCTCCTCCCCCCTGAGTGTGGTCTGCTCATTCATAGCAAACTCATTCAGAAAGCAACAAAATCATCTTATTTTTATCTGGAAACAAAGCTTGTCATAAAAGTGTTAGCAAGATTTAAGTGTAAGAAACGCCAGTTTACTGGACCAGATGAGGCAGGAGAAGGGGAGGGCAAACAGGAGATATATTCAGTAGGTACTAGTAGCAGCAGAGGCAACAGAATTCTGCTTCAGCAGATCACTCCTTGTGCTAGGCAGTGAGCCAGACAAGAGTCCAATTACTAAGGATTATATTCAGATTAGAGATTTTACCTGAGTTAGGGAAGTTTCATTTTCATATAATGAGGGGAATCAACTGGCACTGCCCCCCTCCTCAGTTCTTACACTCTGTGGGATCCCATTCATGAGATACAGTGCTAAAGGACTTGGTGCTTTGAGATGGTGCAGTAATTGCTTGGTTCTGGTGATGCTAACAGGGGGAGAGAGATACATCAAGGGAAATGGTCACTGAACCAAGAAGCACTCCCACTTGGTATATTTTTAAATATTTTTAATTTAAAATATTAAAATATTAAACATTTATCTTTAAATTCTGTTTATTTATTTAAATATAAAATATTTTTAAAAGAGAAACAACTGCTCTCACTCTTTTCAGTCTTTCTAGTCCTTGTAGCATAGAATTCTCTTTGGAACCTCTGCTAAGGGTGGGGGAGGGCCTCCTTTCCCTGCTCCCTCTCCTTGCTCAAGGCAGCTGGCATACCTGCTTGCTTAGGCAAGCCTGAACCTGGGCCTTAGACCCCTGGATGCCCCCTTTGCCTTGGATTTTTTCCCCCAAGCACAGCTGAACAAATTCAAATAGAGATGAATGTTTCTTAGCCTGAGAGGAAGATTTGTGAATTCAAATGGTCAGGGATTCCTAGATCCCTCAGTCAGGACTGGCTGCTCTGTGGGAGATGCTTTCTGAAACTATATCTGATGACTGACTGTAAAGATATGGTAAACTTGAGCCCTGCCCTGGTGGCCAGAAGATGTGGACCTTGAGGGTGCTGTTCATAACTTTTTTTTTTTGGCTTTTTGGAGGGGGGAAGGCAGGGCAATTGGGGTTAAGTGACTTGCCCAAGGTCACACGGCTAGTGTTAAGTGTCTGAGGCTGGATTTGAACTCAGGTCCTCCTGACTCCAGGTCTGGTGTGCTATTCACTTCAACACCTAGCCACCCCCTGAGGGTGCTATTTAGATAACACAGAGAAGAGATGAAGGTGAAATGCCTTTTCAAAGTCCCAAAAAGCACCTCACATTTAAATGTTTTAAGTATTTACCTCCTGGTATAGAATAATAGGAGCTATGGATTACTGTATCATGTATAAGTCTTTGTCAATGCATATTTTTTAGTGTTTGGGTTTTTTTTTTTTCAACCACCATTTCTTTTGAGAGGAAGAAATTAGTAGCTTTTATACTTGATTTATTTTGGACACTGAGTACTTTTCCTATTTTTTTTTTTTAAAGCAATTGGGGTTAAGTAACTTGCTCAAGGTTACACGGCTAGTCATTTGATTTATGCGTGGGTGCTCATTTTCTGAGGTCGGATCTGATCTCGGGTCATCCCAACTCCGAGGCCGGTGCTCTTACTCACTGCGCCACCTAGCCACCCCTTTAGGGCAATTGGGGTTAAGTAACTTGCCCAAGGTCACACGGCTAGGTTTTTGTTTTGTATGGATTAAGTGTCGGAGGCCGGCTCTGAACTCAGGTCCTTCTGATTCCAGGGCCGGCGCTCTATTCACTGCGCCACCTAGCCGCCCCTGAGTACTTTTCCTATTACTTTCTGCAGAGGACCTAGACATGAGCTATTTTCAAGCTTTTAGGTGTTTTTCCTCAGGTTTCTGGAGTGGGAGTATAAAGAGTTGGACAGGAAAGAAAAGGTCTAACCTGGCTCTTCAGAGGTTAGGCTATCTTATGTCTGAGCCCAGATGTAGAAGCATGAGCCCAGAGTTGATGAGGCTTTTTAGTGGGAAAGGGCAGGCAATCTAAAACCCTGGGCCAGCATAGGAGTTTCTTGTAAAACTTGAACTCACCTCTCTACAATCCTGAGGAGATTTCTGGTGGGCACTATGTGGGGCTCAGTGCTAAAAAACAGTGCTTTGGAATGCCACTGAAGTTTCTTGGTCCCTTCGACAGCAACAAGGGGAGGAGGATGCATCAAAATTGTTGGCCATCGGGTGAGGAAAATAGATCTTAAAGGTATAGATAACTTCCCCACTCACTCTTTTTTAACTGGGCTTAACTTTCTTTCTCTCTTTTTTTAAAATTTGTTTATTTTTAGTTTTCAACATTAACTTTTTAAAAATTAATTTATTAGTTTAGTTTCAGTTAACAAGATTCCATAGTTCCTTGATTTTCAAATTTCCTTTACCTCCCACCCCCCACCCCCCACGACAGCATACAGTCCAGTATAGGATCTGCAAATACATTCATATTAGACATTAGTCTAATTACAAAGGCGTATTGTACTAGGTGGGATGAAAAATGGTAAAGAAGAAATAAAACCAAACAATAAAAAGAAAAAGATCAATTAGTTTGCTTCCATCAGGATTCAATCTCAGTTCTTTCTAGTTATATCTCTGGATGTCCCATTTCTCTCCTTCGTAAGTCTTTTGGGATTGACTTATATCACTGCATTGCTGAAAAGAGTACAGTCTGTCATAGTTGGTCATCACACATATGATGTGTCTGTAATTGAATACAAATTTCTTCTGATTCTGCTCTTCTCGCTCAGCATCAGTTTGTATAAGCCTCTCCAAGGAAATATGAAATCTGTCTCCTCATCATTTCTTATAGCACAATAATATTCCATTACATTCATATACCACAACTTGTTTAGCCATTCTCCAATTGATGGGCACCCCTTTAATTTCCAATTCTTTCCAACCACAAAAAGAGTTGCTATAAATATTTTTGTACATTTGGGTCTTCCTCCCTCTTCTATGATCTCTTTGGGATATAACTCTAGAAGTGGTATTGCTGGGTCAAAGGGTATGAAATTATCTATAGCCCTTTGGGCATAATTCCAGATTGCCCTCCATAATGGTTGGATAAGTTCACAACTCCACCAGCAATGCATTAGTGTTCCAATTTGCCCACATCCTCTCCAGAATTTGTCATTTTCTTGTTTTGTCATCTTAGCCAATCTGACTGGAGAGAGGTGGTCTCAGAGTTGTTTTGATTTGCATTTCTCTGATCAATAGTGATTTAGAGCATTTCTTCACATGCTTATAGATATCTTTAATTTCTTTCTCTGAAAACTGCCTGTTCATATCCTTTGACCATTTATCAATTGGGGAATGATTTATATTCTTATAGATTTGACTCAATTCTCTGTAAATTTTAGAAATGAGCCCTTTATCAGAGACATAGGTTGCAAAAATTCTTTCCCAATTTCCCACCTCCCTCTTGATCTTGGTTACATTGGCTTTGTTTGTACAGAAGCTTTTCAATTTAATGTAGTCAAAATTATCCATTTTGCATTTTATAATGCTCTCTAATTCTTGTTTGGTCCTAAAGTCTTCCCCTCTCCACAAATCTGTCAGGTAAACTATTCCTTCCTTCCCCAGATTGCTTACAGTATCATCTTTTATACCTAGATCATGCACCCATTTAGACTTGATTTTGGTATATGGTGTTAGATAATGATCTATGCCCAGTTTCTGCCATACTGTATTCCAGTTTTCCCAGCAGTTTTTGTCAAATAGTGCATTCTTATCCCAAAAACTGGGGTCTTTGGGTTTATCAAACAATAGATTACTATATTCATTAACTGCTGGGTCTTCTGTGCCCAATCTACTCCTCTGCCAGTACCAAGCAGTTTTGATGACTGCTGCTGTATAATACAGATTAAAATCTGGCATAGCTAGTCCACCTTCCCTAGCATTTCTTTTCATTAATTCCCTTGATATTCTAAACCATTTGTTTTTCCGAATAAATTTTGTTGTTATTTTGTCTAACTCTAAAAAGTAGTTTTTTGGTAAATTGATTGGTATGGCACTAACTATATAGTTTAGTTTGGGTTAAATTGTCATTTTTATTATATTAGCTCGACCCAGCCACGAGCAATTGATATTTTTCCAATTAGTTAGATCTGATTTTATTTGTGTGAGAAGTGTTTTGTAATTGTGATCATATAGGTTCTGGGTTTGTTTTGGCAGGTAGATTCCCAAATATTTTATAATGTCTACAGTGACTTTAAATGGGATTTCTCTTTCTATCTCTTGCTGTTGAGTTTCATTAGAGATATACAGGAATGCTGAGGATTTATGTGGGTTTATTTTATATCCTGCAACTTTGCCAAATTTATTTTTTGTCTCAAGTAGTTTTTTACTTGATTCTCTAGGATTCTCTAAGTATATCATCATGTTATCTGCAAAGAGTGATAGCTTGGTCTCTGCCTAATTTGATTCCTTTGATTTCTTTTTCTTCTCTAATTGCTACTGCTAATGTTTCTAGTACTAGACTGAATAAGAGGGCTGATAGTGGACACCCTTGTTTCACTCCTGATCTTATTGGAAATGCTTCTAGTTTATCCCCATTGCATGTAATACTTGCTGATGGTTTTTAAATAGATGCTATCTACTATTTTAAGGAAGGCTCCATTTATTCCTATACTTTCTAGTGTTTTTAATAGGAATGGATGTTGTACTTTGTCAAAAGCCTTTTCTGCATCTATTGAGATAATCATGTGGTTTCTGCTAGTTTTATTGTTGACATGCTCAATTATACTGATGGTTTTTCTAATATTAAACCATCCTTGCATTCCTGGAATAAATCCTACCTGATCAAAGTATATTATTTTTGTGATAAGTTGTTGGAGTCTTTTGGCTAATATTTTATTTAAAATTTTTACATCTAAATTCATGAGGGAAATTGGTCTATAATTTTCTTTCTCTGTTTTATCTCTTCCTGATTTAGGAATCAGTACCATATTTGTGTCATAGAAAGAATTTGGTAGGACTCCTTCTTCACTAATTTTCTCAAATAGTTTGTAGAGTATTGGAATCAATTGTTCTTTAGATGTTTGATAGAATTCACTAGTAAACCCATCTGGCTCTGGAGACTTTTTCCTAGGGAGTTCATTGATGGTTTGTTTGATTTCTTTTTCTGAGATGGGGTTATTTAGGTAATTCACTTCCTCTTCAGTTAATCTGGGCAACTTGTAATTTTGTAAATATTCATCCATTTCACTAGGATTGTCATATTTATGTGCATACAATTGAGAAAAATAATTCCTCATTATTTTTTTGATTTCCTCTTCATTGGAGGTAGATTCACCCTTTTCATTTTTGATACTCATAATTTGGTTTTCTTCTTTTTTTTATATTGACTAAGGGTCTATCAATTTTATTGTTTTTTTCATAAAACCAGCTCTTGGTTTTATTTATTAATTCAATAGTTTTCTTAATTTCAATTTTATTAATCTCTCTTTGGTTTTCAGTATTTCTAATTTAGTACTAAATTGGGGATTTTCAATTTGTTCTTTTTCTAGCTTTTTCAATTGCATGTCCAATTCATTGACCTCCCTTCTCTCTGCTTTAATCAAGTATGCACTCAGGGATATAAAACTTCCCCTAAGAACTGCCTTTAATTCATCCCACAAATTTTGGTATGTTGTCTCATTATTATCATTCTGTTGAATGAAATTATTGATTGTTTCTATAATTTCTTATTTGACCCACCTCTTTTTTTTTTTTGGAGGGCAATTGGGGTTAAGTAACTTGCCCAAAGTCACGTGGCTAGATTTTTTTTTGTTTGTTTGTGTGTGTTAAGTGTCGGAGGCTGGAACTGAACTCAGGTCCTTCTGACTCCAGAGCCAGCGCTCTACTCACTGTGCCACCTAGCCACCCTGACCCACCCGTTCTTTAGGATTAAATTGTTTAATTTCCAATTAGTTTTTAGTCTATCTTTCCATGGCCCTTTATTGCATATAATTTTTATTGCATCATGATCTGAGAATGATGCATTTAATATTTCTGCCTTTCTGCACTGAATTGTGAGGTTTTTATGCCCTAGTACATGGTCTATTTTTGAGTATCAACATTCACTTTTATAAGATTTTGAGTTCTAAATTTTTTCCCCTCACTCCCTCTTTCCCTCCCTCCCTGAGATGGCATTGCAATCTGATATAGGCAATGCGTGTACAGTCATAGTAAACATACTTTCACATTAGTCATGTTGTAAAGAAGAATCAGAATCAAATATATATAATAATAAATATATTAAAAATAAACAATTATTTAATTCTTACCTAATTCTTTATGTACATAAATTTATAAATTTATTATTTATAAAAAATAAACTTCAGTAAGCTGGCCTTCATTTGCAGCCTTGTTTCACCCAAGGCTGCTATTTGGAGGCAGTACCTACTGAGTTGCAACAAAAGCTGTTCCTCTCTCAGGCCTACTGGATTTTGTGATTGTCTCATTGAACAAAAGTGGTGGCCCTGAGGCAAGAACAATGTCACGAGATTCGGTGTTAACAGATTAGAGCGCTTATCTTCTTGTGAAAAGTTCGTTGCTGACCCAGAGGAAAAGCCGAATCAGCACAGTTAGAAACAGTGGAGCTTAAAAGGAGTGGACATCATTCAGAGATTTCGTGCTACAGCATTGCATTTGCTCATCTGGGCCAGAACACTTGCAAACTTCAGGATTGGTTTGATGAAAATGATGGGGAAATTCAGAAGCTGCTAAATGAGAAATATGAACTCCCCAGCAGGATGGCTTATTTGTCTCCAAGAAGCAGCATTTAACTCCATCAAAAGTAAACTGCAAGTGAAGTTTAGGGAGATGCAAGATTTTTGGCTCAGTGAGAAGGCAGGTGAGATTCAGTTTTATGCTGATAGTAACAATCCAAAGCACTTCTATGATACCCTGAAGACTATTTATGAGTTCAAGACCTTTGGTGCATCTCAACTACTCATTGTTGATGGAGCCACACACTGATAAGGACTTGATCCTGGAGAGACAGTCTGAACACTCCCATAGTGTTTTCAAAAGACTGTCATTAACCAGTGCTGAAGTCATCGACCATATGCCTCAGGTTGCCCTCTCTGGTCAAACTTGGGTGAAACGCCTCTGTGATTGTCACAGAATTAGAAAGAGATGCCCCTGTGATTGTCACAGGACAGCCTGTTTTCTTTTCTTTATAGAGAAGAACCATAATGGAGGCATCCTTGATCTCATGGGGAATCATTTCCTCATGCCATATTACCCAGAAAATCTCATTCAGCTTCTGTATGAAGTTGTCTTAAAGATTTTGATAGAATCAGTGCCAAGTGCTTTGCCATTGGAGAAGAGCCTGATACTTTCCCAGCCACCAATGGAGTGAAGCAGGGCTGTATGCTTGCTCCTATGCATGATGTTTTCCAGGATATCAGGCATCTTCAATGAGGACAAAAATGGCATCAAGGTCAACTACCACACTGATGGTAAACTATTTAACTTGAAAAGGTTATTAACCAAGACCAATATGGAAGGAGAGTTGGTATGTGGCTTTTTGTTTGCAGATGATTTTGCAATCAATTCAGTCTCTGAGGCTGAGGCAACGGAGGATGGATCTATTCTCTGCCACTTGTGCTAATTTGGGCTTGACAATCAACACCAAGAAAACAGAGGTTCTCCACCAGCCAGCACCACACATTGAACTGTGGTCACAGGAAATGGAGAAATTTTGAACACTGTGGATAAGTTCACTTCCGTTAGCAGTATACTTTCCAAGGATGTACACACAGATGATGAGGTTGATGTAGGTATTGCCAGAGCTAGCTCAGCATTTGGGAGGCTCCAAAAATAAGCATGGAAGAGAAGAGGTATGAGGCCATATAGAAAACGAAGGATGTGTAGCCATATAGCCTTGTGCAGATTCTATACATCACTTCTCTCTACCTGCTTATCAGAGAGTCCAGTAACCTTTCTGTTGGTGTCATTTGTCTTGCTAGGGCACCCTTCAGTTTCTGGGTCTATTCCATAGACAGGTAAGTTGTCTTTCAGAAACCCTGTAAGGGTTAGCTTTCTATCAGTCTGCTAACTCAGGTCTCTGAATACTGAGTTTTCTCAACAGGATTCTGTTTTCTTATTGGAAGTCTCCACAATGAACTTAGCCATCACGTCTTCATTTGTTTGAATCACAGCTCTTCTGACTTGCCAAATGTGTGGCTGATTGATAGGGATCTATTAACCTCTCTTAGCAGAGAGATATACTGCATATATCAACATAATCTTCATCCTTTGATATTCTAAAGCACAAATAGACAGCTAGATGTGACTCATCCAAATATCAGCATTCATGACAAGCCTGGGACTTAATTTCTGGTGAAGATGTACAAATGGACTAGAAGTGCCACATGTTATTTCCATTGAGATTTTTATTCTAGTCTCAGTGTTCTTAACATGTTCAAGTGTTAAAAAATATTTCAAAATTAATGTTATATGATACTTCAGTCCTTCATAAAAATAAATCATGTTTCTGACTACTTTCTCCATCATCCAGTGGAAAATGTAGATATAACCTCTAAATGCCTGGAGGCATATGTTCAAATTGGCAGGACCCAAAACAAGATATGAAATAAAATAAAACCATATTTAAAATATCAGAATGGAAAATATAAATAAATAAGTGCAGAGATATTTAGCATTATACATTTAAAACATAAAATTAAAAGAAAAGTGAATGAGACAAAATTCCCTCCAGCTAGCATCAACAAAAATCTGATCCAAGGGTCAGCTAAAACTCAAAGCCATCACTAACAATTCCAAGCACAGAATTTCATTTCCACAGTTGAGGCTCTCACATGTAATGTCGTTAAAAGATATATGGTGATATCAGTCCCCATTTATAACATTTAGGGTAGGAGTTCTCAATCTTTTTTGTGTCATGGACACCTTTGGCAATCTGATGAAGCCTATGGACCCCATCTTAGAATAATGTTTTTAAATGCATGAAATAAAATACACAGGATTACAAAGGAAACTAATTACATTGAAATACTGTTATAAAATTTTTTTTTTTAGCAAATTCATGGACTTCAACTCAAGAATCTTGGTTTTAGGTAATGTATTACCTTTAAAGGGTGGTTCCACTGGTAACAAAGGTAGATGGCAAGCAGGAGGAAGTTTGGATATAGGAGCTCCAATCATAGGTATAGTCTGATCTCACTATGTAAGGAATATGTGTTTCCTTTATCATGGGAGGCTTAGTGAGTGGATGTCTCCTGGGTTTCTGCAGATTCCCCTTTCCTGGGTCTGGTGCTTCTCTTGCTCCCCTGAGGGGCTTACCTCCATTAAGTCTAGTCTAGAAGTTCTTAACCTGTTATGCATAAACTTGTTTTAAAAATATTTTGATATCTCTCTTTCTATGGCTTCCTGTGCAACTCTAGGCAGTTTATTTTATGCTTTTAAAAACATTTTGAGAAAGTGTGCATAGGCTTTACTAGACTGCCAAAAAGATAAAGAACTCCTGGATTAGGTATGTATATGTGCAATTCTCTCTTTGCTTATAGACTCCCACTTATAAAAACTTGCCCTTGCCCAGGGGTTTGAATTCCATATATCTCTATTGTGTTTAGAATTTCCAGATGGAATCAGTCTGTTCTTGTTGAAGGAAAGATGTGTCCTGAGTCCCTCTAGGCATCTAAAATCTCTTTTTAAATCTTTATCCCCTACTGGATTTTAAAAAATATTATATGCATATAAAATATTATATGCATATATGTATATGTATATATACATAAACATACATGCATATAATATTTAATATTTATTTAATAAATAACAAATTATATATATATATATAGCCAATAGGTTCACAAATGACAGTGATAATGGCAGACAATTGAAGAACAAATGTTTTTGTAAGGAAACAGATGCCTGAGCTGTTACAGATGGGGAATAGGGGGAATAGGAACAGCTTCTTACTCTAAGCTCAGCCCTCTCCCTAAGGGAGAAGAAATCATCTTCCAGCTCAATGAATGTATTAGCTTTGAGTTAATCCTCTTTAACAGGTAAGTGAGGAGGAAAGCCAAGTTTGCTTCAGCTGTTCAGCCTTCTCACCCTAATTTCTCAGCTTCTCATAAGCTGCTTCTTAACTACTGATTTGCATTGTTTGCCACCAGAACAATCAATTCCAGAGGAAGGGGCAGGAGAGCTGGTAGCCAGAGATTGGATACCCAGTTTGATTCTGTTCATGCTTTCTCTGATGTAGTGGGGAGCAAAAAAAAAAAAAAAAGGCTGCTTATCTTGGCTTCCATCTTTTCTCTCACAGAAACCTCCAAAAATAGACCCAGAAATAGATGTTTCCAACATGTTACAAACTAGTGAACTTTTAGATAGTGTCTGTTTGATAGCTTTTCTATTTGATAGCTTTTCTCCATATTCATATTTTCTGGATGAGAAGTCTAGGAAGCTAGGGCTATATGCATTCCTAGTCTAGAAATTTTGTAGCTCCTTGCAAAAATCAGCTGGGGTATATTTATAATCTATAATTACATAGTATGAGCATAAAAATAAACATCAACACTTTAAAACAACAAGAATGGCTATTCTGGTCTATCAAACGATCATCTCACTGTAGCATTAAAAACAAATGTGAATTGATAACAGATGCAACAAACATACTATAGAATTATATACAGTACCAATTAACAGCAACCTAATGTCTAAATTATATGTAGGCCATCAAACACCCCAACACTATAAGCAGATCCATGGTACCCAAGGAAATAATCATAAGTAGCAAAGAAAAAGTCAAGCTGATTAGGTTTAACAGTATCAGTAAGCCTATATATCAAACATAAGTGTGATCATTAGCATATATGCAAAAATAGGCAAAACAGTGTATTATATGGTATATCTACCATGCCAACTTGGCCCAGGTATAGGACAGCTATTTCCTCCACATAAATTAAATGCTGAAAAAAATGAGCAAAACAGTATATAGGCAGATGTTGCTATCCTACAATCATAACATAAATATATAAGTAAATAAATATAACAAAATAATTAAGTAGACCATAACTCAAATGTAGTAATGAATAGTCTACATGGGGAATCTTCAATATTGTCCCCTAGCTCCATATATAACTATTTCTTCCAGTTGACTTCTAACACCATAAGTTAATTAGGATACTGATCAAGTTGATCTATTTTGTGACTTGCTAACCTTTCTGTCCCTATACCTGAACTAGTTGATAGTACCAGCTGATCATCATGATTATAAGTCTGCTTCCTTAAACCTGTACCCACTGAAGGCTAGCTATCCATAATCTCATGAACTGGGGTTTGTCTCTATATCCTAAGGATCTTCGTAGCTAAATTTCCAGGCTGAGATGCTTCTGGCTTCAGTCCTCTCATTTACTTTGACTCTTTGTACACCTTTGATTTCACTGGTATGGGGACTCCTGAGTGAGCAATCTCCTATTAATGCAGGCTGACATCCTTTCTGCCACTTGCAGCCCTAGAGAGCCATCTACAATGGAGAGATTTGCCTAGGGCCATACAGTACCTGTCAGAATTGGGACTTGAAGCCAGGTCTAATTTCAAGGGTGATTCTCTATCTACTATGCCAGGTACAGGCATAGGTATAGAACAGAAACTTATTTCCTCCACACAAATGAAATATAAAAAACTAAAAAGTACATACTGATAAAGACATGTAACCCATAATTCTTTTGTTTTTTTATTATTTTTGTTTTCCTTTTAAAATGTTTTTATTTCATTAAATATTTCCCAATTACACATAACAGATTGTTTTAATGTACATTTTTAAAAATTTTGAATCCCAAATTTTCTCCTTCCCTTCCACCTCAGCTCCACCATTGAGAAGGCAAGCAAAATGATATTGATTACACATATGAAGTCATGCAAAACATATTTCTATATTAGCTGTGTTGCAAAAGAAAACACACGCACACATATATAAATCAAGAAAAAAAAAGGTAAAAAAACCTATGCTTCAATTTGCACTCAGAGTTTATTAGTTCTTTTTCTGGAGGTGAATAGCATTTTTCATTGTTGGTCTTTTTTTTTTTTTTTAAACAAATACTTTATTAACTTCTGTTTTACATCATTCATTTCCGCCAGATTTTGAGTTACAATCATTTTCCCCCCATTATTCCCCTACCCAACCTCCCAGAATAGCAGTCCCACAGGATATCACTTCCTCCAATCTGCTCTCTCCCATACCTTCTCCCATACCCCCATAGACTTTTCCATTAGAGGAAGATGAATCTTTGTGTCCCAATGCCTGCACATCTTATCTCCCAATTATAGGCAAAAGAGTATTAATAATATTATTTATATATATATTTGAAACATTTAATGTTACGACCTTGAATTTCAGATCCATTTCCTTCCTCCCTTGTCACCCATTCCTTCTTGGGATATAAATAATTCAGTATATGTTGTACATGTCTAGCTATGCAAAACATTATCATAGTAGATATATTGTGCAAGGCTGCTTATAATTCCCTCCCACTCATCCCACCCCCGACCTGGTCCATTCCCTACATGATCCTGTCCCTCTTCTATAGTGGGTACTTCCAACCTCCCTCACCCCAAGGATGCCCTCCCATCCATCATCCCTCCTCTCATCCCCCTTCCCCCTATCCTGCTGCAGGTTGAGATATCCCATTTAGTATGTATGTCATTTTCTACCTGAACCAAATTCAATGTGAATGTGGTTTTGCCTTTTTAGCCTTCCTTGTTCTCCCCCTCCTTTGCACCCACTTCCCCTACATGAGATAGTTTACCCTACCATGTCTCTCCCCATCTCCTCTTGCCACTTTCCTCTCTCACCTCATAATTTCATCCCTTGAGTACTCTCCCTTCCCAACAATATCAACCTATGCCCTCTATCCATATATAGCTGTAACCATATACACACACATTCACATATGTATTCGTATGACCACACCCCCTTCTTCCATTATTTTCATTGTGGGAAAGATATCATCAGTCACAGATATTGCTTTTCCATATAGGAATGTAAATAGTTCAACTTTGATAAGTTCCTTTTGATTTCTTTTCCCTAATTACCTTCTCAGGCATCTCTTCCTTCTTGTGTCTGGATGTCAAATTTTCTATTCAATTCTGGTTTTTTCCTCAAGAATGCTTGAAAGTCCTCTATTCCACTGTATGACCATATTTTCCCCTGAAACAAGATACTCAGTTTTGCTGGGTAGGTGACCCTTGGGTTCATTCCCAGTTCTTTTGCCTCTGGAATATCATATTCCATGCCCTTCGATCCCTCAGTGTAGAAGCTGCCAGGTCCTGGGCTATTCGGATTGTGTTTCCACAATATTGAAATTGTTTCTTCCTGGCTGCCTATAGTATTTTCTCCTTGATCTGGGGTTCTGGAACCTGGCTATAATATTCCTGGGAGTTTTCTTTTTGGGATCTTTTTCAGGAGGTGATTGGTGGATTCTTTCAGCCTCTATTTTGCCCTCTGGATCTAAAACATCAGGGCAGTTTTCCTTGAGAATTTCTTGAAGGGTGATTTCTAGGTTCTTTCTTTGATCATGGCTTTCAGGTAGACCAATAATTTTTAAATTGTCTCTCCTGGATCTATTTTCCAGGTCAGTGGTTTTTCCCATGAGATATTTTACATTGCCTTCTAATCTTTCGTTTGTTTGGATCTGCTTAACAGCATCTTGATTTCTCTTAAAGTCATTAGCTTCCATTTGCTCCAGTCTAACTCTGAAGGAATGAATCTCCTCAGTGAACTTTTGAGATTCTTTTTCCCATCTGGCAAATTCGACTTTTTAAGGCATTCTTCTCCTCATTGCCCTTTTGGGCCTCCTTTGCCATTTGAGCTAGTCTATTTTTTAAGGTGTTGTTTTCCTCAGTCAGGATGTTGACCCTCATTTCATACTTTTCCTGAATCCTTCTCATTTCTCTTTCTAATTTTTCCTCCACTTCTCTTATTTGATTTTTAAAGTCCTCCTTAAGGTCCTCTATGGCCTGTAACCCACTCATGTTTTCCCCTGGGGCTTTTGGAGCAGGACTTCTGACCTCACAGTCCTTTTCCGCTCTATGCCCCCAAAATAGGAGTCTAGGGTTGCATTTTTCTGTTTCCTTTGCCTTGGCATGTTGCCACTTAATTGCTTGACTTTTGGGCTTGTTGCCACACTATGGCTTTAAGGCCAGATAGAGAAATTTTCGTCCCAAACGTGTGGGGGGCAACTTCCGTTTCTGGCAAGCTATAAACCCACCCACAACTTCCACCCTAGATCACAATCCAGATCCAGGGAGGTTAAAGCAAGAGCGATTACCCCCCAAGACTGATCGCTGGATCTCCCCCCGATTTGTAGGCTGGGAGCCGGAAATGCCTCTGAAAACTACACAGTGGTGTGTCTCCTCAGCAGCTTCTAGCCCCCAGGGGAGGGAGCTGACGCATTCCCCAAATACAGGTCCCAAAGTCGATAGGACACTAACCTCTTACTTTGTCCCAGGCAGGTCTATGTTGATAATTCTGGCGTCTCCACAGTTCCTGGTGTTCTGGGGTTCCTCCAGCCGGCTGCTGGCCCTGCCGCCCTGGGGCTAAAACCTCGGCTCACGTGGACCTGGGCTCGGCTCGCCTCCTGCTCTCTGCGCGCTGCCAGCTCCCAGACCACTTCGCTGGTCCTTCCTGCAGGGTGCTGGGCTGTCCTCAGTGGGAGGTTAGCTTCTCTGTGTCGTTCTGTGGGTGCTGGGGCTCCAGAAGATTTTCAGAGTCCTTTTTTACATAGTTTGTGGAGAATCTGGGGGCAGAGAGGCTTGGATGAGCTGTTTCTACTCCGCCATCTTGGCTCCGCCCCGATTCTCCCATTGTTGGTCTTTTGGAACTGGTCTGGATTATTGTCTTGATCATAGTAGCTATGTCTTTCACAGAGTGACCTGTAATTCTTATTATGCCCTCATAGGAAGTTGATCTTTAAAACATTAAAATATAGAATACTAACATGACTGTTGAATTGAAATTTCACATTCACCTTGGTTCTGCACTCTATGAACAACTCCTTCAAGGTCCATGTCTTCTGACCAGCCAGGCCAGGATTTGGGCTCATCATCCCTTTTTGTCAACCTTCTCCAAGAAGGTTGTAGAATGGACTTTCTACAAGGCAATCAGTGCTGACTGATTGATGGAGCTCCCACCATCTGGGACGTATAAGGCTATCTCCCAGGCTAGAAACAGCCATCTTAGGATTGCTATTTGTTTATCTATGCTTAGAGGAGAAAGAAGCCCAAAACATTAAGCATAATGTAGCTAGGAATGTAAGGCCCAGACTCAGACTTGCATAGGAAGTGAATGCCCCAGCTGATTTGTTGGAAGACCTGTGAGTGATATCACTGTCAGAAGAGGGGAGAGAAGCTCCTCTGGGACTCGATTTGAGAGGACACATGTTCTGGAGGAGTAAAATAGAATGGAAGTTGTCTCTCCCTTTAAAGTCTACTGAGCAGGGAGTTCTGATTGACTCGGTGGCTGTTGTGTCCTATTCTCTTCTCTGCTATCACAGAGGTCAAGGAACTGCATCTGAAAGAGACAGATCCTTCTGAGTCCTGCATGTGCCCCACTGGAATTGGTCCAGGGTCCCACAGATGGGGAGGGAGATGGGACTCACTTGATTATTCCCATTACATTTATCTTCCCTTATTCAGGACATAAGGACTGTGCTTCCAACATAGTCAGCACCTTACTGAGGGTTTTTTTTTTCTTTAAAAAAACACATTTTAATTTTTTTATTGCTATGAATTTGATAAACATCAACAATCATAAACATTTCCCTATACAAAGAGGAACAGAATACTACTATGTACAGCTTGGGTTTTATTATTAATATTTCAAATATGTTAAGGTAGTTCTAATACTAAACTCCTTAGCTGTGTTTAATTCTAAGCTTTGTTCTACTCTTCTATTTGTTTTTTAAATGATTCATCAACACTTTCCTTATATTCATTTTTTCTAGTAGCATTATCAGTGATCTTTTACCTCTCCCGAATTTCCCCCGATAATAAAAGTTTTATCATGTAATCATTTAGTATTATATAGTGTAGCAGCAAGCACCCCAACATCCCCAGGGTGGCTGCCAACACAGGTTCTTAGATCTGCTTTTTTTTTTTTTTTTTTGCTTTTTTGGAGGGCAGTGGGGTTAAGTAACTTGCCCAAGGTCATACGTCTAGGTTTTTGTTTGTGTGTGTTAAGTGTCTGAGGCCGATCCGAACTCAGGTCCTTCTGTCTCCAGGGCTAGCCGCCCCCCCCAGGTCTGCTTTTCTAAAGGAAAGCAACTCAAAATGGGTTAACAAGCTTACTTTAATCAGTCAAACATATATAATTTACCTAGTTCAGGGGAAAAAGGTCAGCACCCCAAACTTCGAAGTATACAGACAGAACTTACAAGACAGAGAAACAAACAGATCAAGCAGACAGCCTTCCAAACTGTCCAACCATTACATCAATACCAAATCACAGTCACCAGAGAGGGAAGCATCAACATCTGGGTTTTCAAAGCTGGGGGCTCTCAATGGTTGCCCAGAGTCTCATCTGGTCAAATCACACAACACTTCTCAAAGTGAGCTCCCAAAAGCAAAGCCTCACATCAGGGATTATATAGCCTTCTCCTGGGTCAGAGAACAACCCTCCTGACCCACTGCTCAATCACACAGCACCAAGGTGTAGGCATTCCTGAAAACCAAGCCTCCTGCCACAGGCTCCATGTGACCACATTCAGTCTATTAGGGGGCAGAGTATATTTTCAAATCAAGGAAGGTTCTCAGAGTCTCTTAAGCCTATCAAAGGGCCTAGGGGCAGAGAAGATCTTTAAATTTGCATTTCCATTACATATAGTGTCACACCACAAATGTGCATATGTGTGCGTGCATATGCACACACATATACACCTATTACATATTGATTACATCTGAAAATGTATGCCCCTTGGAGAGCAATTTGGAATTATGCCTAAAGATATATAAAACTATGTATGCCTTTTATAAAACTGTATGCCAGCAGTACCACTATTAGATCTTTTCCCCAAGGGAAATCAAGGAAAAAGGAAAAGAACCTTTATGTTCTAAAAATAGTTATAGCAACCATCTTTGTGTTGGCAGAGAACTGAAAAGTGAGGGGATGCCCATCAGTTGGGCATTTTTTTCAATTATGATTATAGGCAACAAACATTGTTCTGAGAAGGGGTCTATAGGCTTTACCAAACTGCCAAAGGGGTCTATGACAGTAAAAAGGTTAAGAATCCTTGGTCTGGAGTCTTGAGGGCACCATCCCTTCCCTCCCCTCAATTTGAGGTGACTAGATGGGGTTATTCAGATTATCCAGGGTTGTATCCTTTCCCACAATTCCCAATAGGAGAATTGATTTGGGGATAGTCAAGCAGTCTTTTAGTAACACTATGCATTGGAGAAAAAAAATTTTGCAGTCCCTGATACATTCTCCTATCAACCAAAAATTTTGTGGATCCTACTATAATACAATTATATTCCTACAAGATCCAGTTTTCTAGTGTTCCCATAGACAATTTGAGATGGATTGAGTTCAGCAAGGATGTGACATGACCCCCAGTTGTTAGTGCTTTCTCCCTTCTAAAATTATTTTACATTTATTAATCTGTACTTGTTGCATACCCCCAGTAGAAAGGAAGCTTGTTGAGGCCAAGGACTGTTTCAGTTTTGTCACTTTCTCTCCAGGGCCTCATTGAATGGCAGCAGACATCTAATAAATATTTGTTTAATTGAATTCAAAGTGATTGGATGTGAGAAGCCCACAAAATCATTATTGTTGTTTAATCTCTAAAGAAGGAAAGGAGAGAGAGAGAGAGAGAGAGAGAGAGAGAGAGAAGGGAAGTCACAGGGCTTTTGCCAAACATATAGAGCAGAAAGACAGCAGCAGCTGCAGTGGTAGCAGCTGGGGAGGAGGTGAATTGCTAAATCCCTGCCTCAAAGTCATGCTATAGAGGTGAAAGTCTGTTGTTAAAGAATCTTCTTTCTCTAACTGAGGCATGGTCATAAACCATTTGTATGTCTCATAACTATACTTCAAAGGACAGATTTACCATGAACTTGAACCTTAAAATCTGTCCCATCAGACTCTGAACCTAATCTGATGACTCTGGGTTACACAGTAGTGAAAAAAAAAAAGGCAAAATATTTGGTGCTAACCTACCCAGGTTAATGTGAGATCTTTATAAAGAAAATTACAAAATTTTGTTTACAGAAATTGACAGAAGGAAATGCCTGAACAATTCCAGGGATATTCCACATGGACAGGAAAGATAATAGTAAAAATGTCAATAGTCCTCAAACTAATTTATTGACTTAATCAATGGTTTATGCTATAAAAATAAATAAAATTATAGTGAAATTCATATAAAAAAATAATTGGTCCCTGAAGAAGGGGGATTTATCCTGTAAGATTTTAAAATGTAATTGGCATTGGATAAAACATAGAAAAATAGATCAACAGGAGAATAAGTATTCCAAAATTACAACCAAATATATATAAAAGTTTAGTGTTGATAATACTATGGATACTAAACAATGGGGAAAGCAATCATTATTTAATAACTGCTATTGGGAAAACTGGTTAGCAATATGGTCACAAATAAATTTAGATCCATACCTTATACCATACACTATAATAAATTTTAGCTAAGTCAATGAATTTAAACATAAAAGACCACAAAATCTTAAAAGAAAATGAAAGAATTTATTTAATCCAAATATAGAGGGCAGATAAATTATAATTTACTGAACAAATGAGAGATAATGGACAGGATGAATAGACAATTCACAAAAGGGGAAATAAACTATTGATTTTTGAAAAATGTTCAACTTTGTTAACAATAAAAGAAATTAAAGTTAAAAACAACTATGAGATTCCCTTTACATTCACCAAATTGTCAGAAATAGATAAGATCAATAAAATAATTCTGTCTGAAGGAAAACACATAGCTCATCCATTGCCGATGGTACTCCAAATTGGCGTAATGTGGTCATCCATAACAAAGTCATAAAACTGATCATAGAATTCCCCCTACTGAAGTATATATCCAAAGAGTGTAACTAAAATGATTAAAAAAAATAAAAAACAAAAGTCTATTTGTATGAAGATGTTTATAGTTAACTTTATAATATCAAAAAGTTGGAAATAACCTAAAAAACCAATGGCAGAGGAATTAACTGTGGTGTACAGATGTAACAAAGTGTTATATTAATATTATGAATGTCAAATATGAGAAATATGAAGACATATCATACTTATAACCATTATTAATTCATAGGCCTCCCAGTTTATTTGTCTCCCAACTCCTAAAACAACTTCCATCTTCACTTCACCTCTGCTCCCTAAAGGGATAACACCTTAGACTACACATTATTCAAAATTATTTTACTTCCATTAACCTGAACTCTGAAATTCCCCTCTCTGAACATAATCTTCATCAATCTCTCTCATCTTCCCCCTTACCTCATTCCTTCTAAAATTAGTCTGTGTTCTCACTATAAGGAGAAAGACTTTTTAAAATTTATTTCTGATTGATTCTCTATCAGTCACCAGTTTTTTCAACTTTTTCTCTCTTGAGCATCGAATACATTTTCACAACACTCTTTCTCAGTAAATGACCTTACCTCTCCCTTTACTAAGAATATTAAGAGCATCTATCATAAGCTGTCTCCTTTTCCCTATTCCATACTTTCTTCCATTATCCATTCCAAGGTGAGACAGACCCTATCTAGGGAACTTTTAACCTGGTATGCAGAGCAGGGTATTACTGATGTAATAGGGTATCTAATGAGACTTCAACAAAAACCAAAGGTCCAAAAGATTAAAAAAAATAGACATTGAAATATAAAAGGGAAAGCCTCTAGCTGCACACACAAAAAAATTCTACACCATAGGAAGTGTCTGAGACTTGAATAGATTAATAGGGAAAGCAATAAACATTTATAAATCACCTACTATGTGCCAGGCACTTTACAAAAATCCTGTCATTTGATCCTTACAACCCTATGAAATAGGTGTTATTATTATCTTCATTTTACAGATGAGGAAACTGAGGCAGGCAGATGTTAAGTGACTTGCCTTGAGTCATATAACTAGTAAGTATCTAAGGCTGGGGAATTGAATTCAGATCTTCCTGACTCCAGGTGCAGAGTTTTATCAGCTGCAGCATCACCTACAGAAGGTATCAAAGATCTCTTAGCCTCTAGGACCTCTCTGCTTTGTACCTTGCCAATCATCTGCTTAAAGTCCCAAAAGAGACCAGAGAAGTGTAACTGACTCAATTGGGACTGATTATCATATGTCCAGGTGGCTGAACCAAGAAAGATTATTGAACAGGATGGGCTACAATTCTCCCATTTTGTTCCTGGAGATGACAAACAGATGAGCCTTTGAGGGAGTCAAAGGGCCATTACTGTAACTGGAGCATAATAGTGCTCCAGCTGCAAAAAGAACAAGCCAAAACCAAACCAAAAAAAACCCAACAAAAATACTGCAATCTCTAAGAGAAGATACTGTAGTATTACCTGACCAAACAGGAGTCTAAATGTGGGAAATGTTGAAGCTGTGCATTGAAGAGTGAGCCCAGTGAATTCAGGGGATTTATCCATCCAGCAGACATGCCAGATACTCAGAAAAGCCCAGTGTCCAAGGAATCTTCATGGCCCAGCCTGCATCAGTTACCCAAAGGCAGAATGACCTGCCTGACCCAGTCTAGTAGCCAAATGATCTATCTACTCTGGTTTAGCATCAGTCATGCCCAGTGGCCAAATAGTCTTCCCAGTCCAGCCCAGCAACTGCTGGGCTTCCAGAGAAGAGAGCTGAGTAGCCGAGGAACCTGCTTGATTCAGTCCAGTAGCTGACGGATCCATCCAGCTGAGAAATTGCATGCTGCAAAGTGCAAGCCCAGCTGAGCACCCTGTCCTAGCTCAGAGATGTTGTATCCTGCAAGAAGCTGACCCAGCTGAGCAGTGGAGTGACTTGTATCACATTAATACCATACCACATAGCAGAATTCATGATAATCTTTTGTAGAGAGAAAGGGCATTGGAGCCTTGAAGTTCCAGAGTTGAGAGCTGCCTTGGTCCTATCTCTTGTATCACCAATGTTGTACTTTAAGTTTGTGACCATTTTTCTCTCCCCCACTTCCTGCATGGGCTCTGTGAGTGTGAGTAGGATTTGGGGGGAAATGCTTTGTACATACTGTTCTTGCTATGACAATTAGGTAAATACCTTTGCTGAAGAACTGATTGATTGAACTGATTATTAAGACAAAAAACACCAGTGAGGTCTCATAAGCTGGCATTGGGAGGATAGCTAACTACAGGGTTACCCCCTAGAGCCCTTAAAGCTGTAACACTCACCACTTGGGGACCCAAACTGCCAATGCTGGTGTGGCTTGGGGGAAAGAGCCCAGAGTAAGTATTACACTGTAATATGACAAATAGGGTGTAGGATTCCTTTCAAAGATCATCTAGAGCAGAGGTTCCCAAAGTGAACAGCACTGCCCCCTGAGGGGCACTGGAATGATCTGGGGGGAGGGTGGTGGCAGTAACCTCAGGTATAATTGGAGGGTATTGAATAAAAATAAATGGGTAGTTGAAGCATATGGAAAGAAGAGAAGAAAAGTTTGAAAAACCAGAGTTAAAGTTGTAGTGATTACATTATTTTCCAAATAAACACACAAAATGCAAGTTACAACTGATCAGTGGTCAAGTCCACTGACAGGTCTTAACAAGCAAGTGTTGGCAGACGAGCCTCTCTCACTTTGTCAGGAAGTCCAGCATGCATTGGCATAAGTACATATAATGACTTGTTTACAACACAATACTATATGGTTACATGATATAAAATTGAATCATCAAAATTTCAATGCAGGAAAACCCCACAAATTTACAATAAATTATTAAATTTAATGTGTCATTTCCAGGGAGGCACTGAGTAATTTTTTTTTTAATGGGGTAGTAGGCAAAATAAGTTTGGGAACCTCTAATCTAGAGTGTTGGAAGTTTGGATACTAGACAGAGAGCAGAGGCATTCTTGTCCAGAGAGCTTCTGGCTATGATGGGTCTTAGGCAAGTGCCAGATTTCTGTCCAATATGGCTGAGAATGAGAGAGACTTGACCTTAAGGGAGAGCCAAATCAGAGTTCATTACCTTTCCCCCTTCTCCTACCTTCTCTATGACTGTAGAGGCCAACACCAACCTCTCAGTCCCTCAGGTTCACAACCTAGGAGTTATCCTGGATTTCCCACTGTATCTCACCAAACCTAACATTCAAGGTGTTGCCAAGGTCTATCAATTTTGCCTTTGCAACATCTCTTAAATATGCCCCCCATCTCTCTTCTAACACTACCACCACTCTAGGATAGGCCCTTATCACCTCACACCTGTACTATTGTAATATCCTGCTGGTGGGTCTGCCTGCCTCATCTCTCCCCACTCCAGTCCATCCTCCATTTAGCCATTAATGTGATTTTCCTATAGCACAGGTCTGATAATGCCCCCACCCCCATTCAAGAAAACTCCAGTGGCTCCCTATTTTCCCCAGGATCAAATGCAAAATGCTCTGTTTGGCATTCAAAGCCTTTCATAACCCAGCCTCTCCTATCTTTCCAGTCTCCTTATACCATACTCCCTGATACCTACTCTTCAATCCAGTAACACGGGTCTCCTTAATCTTCTATGAACAAGATACTCCAAATCTCAGCCCCAGGCATTTTCTCTGGCTGTTCTCCCCACCTAGAATGTTCTCCCTCTTCTGCTTTTCCTTCCCATAAGTCCCAACTAAAATCCTACCTTCTACAGGAAGCCTTCCCTAATCCCCTCTTAATTTCAGTGCTTTCCCTCTTTTTTTTTTCCTGTTTATCCGGTATATAGCTTGCTTTGTATATATTTGTTTGCACTTGGTCTGATTCAATTATAAGCTCCTTTAGGGGAGGGACTGGCTTTGCCTTATATTTTATCCCCAGAGCTTAGCACAGTGCCTGGCACATAGTAGGTACTTAATATTTGACAGGGAGAATGGCTGAAATCAGAATTGGGTAAGCAACTTTCCCATCATGAGTTGAGCTATGCATTGAAAGGCTCACCATTCAACAATAAGTGTACTAGAAGGGTGCCCAGGAATCTGAGAATAGCATTCCAGAGTTTCCCTACACCTATGTGAGATGCAGGAGAGGGGTGTGCTGGTGAGATTCCCTCCTCCCCAAGCTTGTGATCTTGTGAGGTATGAAGCTTCATATTCTATGTATCCACCTCATCTACTCTCTTCCTGGACCTGTCCCTTCCCTGAAGGGCAGGATGAATGGGAAATCATCTTTGATGGTTCTTCTTCCCTACAAGTTTGAGAGGAGCATCTGGCCCCTTTCAACTTATTTCCTAAGTCAAGTGACATGTAGTGACATTATATTATAAGTCAAGATAACTATTGAAATCTGAGCCAGTTATGCTTGCTGAATATAAGTGTTGACACTGGGGAAGGAAGGTGACTGAATTCTGAAGTGAAGCAAATTTAAATTACTGAGGTGTCATCAACCCATTTGGGATGCTGCCAGTGCAATGGCTGGGAGTTCATAAGTTTACCTTTTAAAGATTACAATGCACAAGGAGGAAAAAGAAAATAATCTTCAGTGTCAAATATTTTTTCAAACATGAGCCAATAATCTTCAAGGATGTTTTTACTTCTGCTTTCCAACCCTTGGTGTTCACTATTATTCTGATATCAGGATTTTAGAAGAATCATGCCTCCATGAAAGGAAAGAGATACCATGCTCCTGTTAGAAGGGTGAACTGAATGAAATCCATGCCTCTGTGAAGGAAAGAGTTGGGGGACTTCTCACAAGCATACTGACGGCTTAGCCTGTCAGAACCATCTGATTGATTATGCCAGTTATTATAATAAGACACTAAGTGACATAGGAGTTGAGAGAAAGTTTCCCGACATTCTTTTTGTTCTGTTTTTATTTCTCTGATGTCCTAAAAGAACAGTAGCTACCTTATAGCCTGCTTCTGGCCAAGAGGACAATTCTCAGCTCTGTCCTCACCTGGCTCAGTCCCAAGTATGCCACCTGTTTGAATCTGTCTTTATATGGAATGCCAGACACGGTGGCTGGCATAAAATAAAGGCTTGCTGATTGATTCATTCATCCATATGGCAGTAACAATTTTGTTGAGACACAACATGTACCTGGTATTTTAAAAGCAGTTTCTATAGGTTTCTAGTATGCAACACTTTAAAAATACTGAGGACCCCACATTGATATTTAATCTCAGCTGATGCTATCCCTTCTTCAAATAACCACTGGCTCCTTTCCCTGAGCAGCTAGGCGGCACCATGGACAAAGTGCTTCACCTAGGGATGGGAAGAATTTAAATCTGCCCTCAGACACCTGAAACCTCTCTCTGTTTCATTTTCCTCAACTGTAAAAATGGGGATAATAATAAAACCTACTTCACAGGGTTGTTGTGAGGATCAAATGAGATATTTACAAAATGCCTGACACATAGTAGTTACTTAGTAATTGTTCCCTTCCCCTTAGCTTACAAAAATCTTCAGGTCTCCTTAGAGATGAGAGGAAATAGTGGATGGGACAAACTCATGAAAGAGATTAAGGAACAGGATCAAGGACTTGCTGGTAAACGTTTAACAGCTGGCTCTCCAAAAATATATGTGCACAGGACACACTTTTAAGTTTAATCTGTATTATTAACATTTTCCATCATCTTCTTAAGTCTAGAAAAACAATAAAACAATAAACCAAGCCCTAATTTGTGGCTTTGGAGATGTAAACACTCATTCTGAAATTTTAACAATTCACTCAAGAGCCTTATTAAAGCTGGCTCCAACACAGGCCTGAAGAGAATTCTCTTCAATTTTTCTTTGTGCACCAGAAAGGGCATTTTCAATCAAATTCCATTCTGAAAGCATTAATTATCTACTATGTACCAGGTACTGAGCTAGGTCTTAAGAACAAAGGTAAAAACAAAATTCTCTTCCTGCCTTTATTAAGCTTACATTTTACTAGGTATTTTCTTTCAAAACCAAGTTATTTCAAAACCAAGAGTTATTTTTCATGTCATCTGTTAGTTTGGGGGAGGGGTCCTAGCCAACTGGAGAGGTTTTAAATAGTGTTATAGGTACTAGCCTCCCCAGTACAGCATTAATTTTGTTTTTAATAAAAATAGCCATTTTACATATATCTTTACAAAAATTTGCATATTTGTTCAACCGGTGCCTAGAAAGTTAGGAATTTTAGGAGTGAGAAGGCGGACTTCAAAAACTGAAAGCTATTAATCAATTTGCAATTGTATTGAGGCAGGGAGGGTTTTCCTGGTTACTAGAATTTTCTATATATATACTGTTCTGGTAACCTCTTACCCCACTGTAGTCCTGATAACCACTGTCCCATCTGGTTGACACCATTCTCACATTTCTGGTCTATCCCTATACATCTCCAAAGATGCTGACGCAGCACCTCTTTCTTTCCTTCCTTTTCCTGTCCTCAATTCCCATTTCTCCTTAATGAAGCATTCCTCAATCACTCCTATCAGAAACTATTTTCCCCTAAAATTTTATACACATCACTTCTGTGGGGAAATGGCTCATTTTTTATTTAAACTTCATATATTTTCCCCCCAGTTCTTGGCACATTATTTTGCAGTCAGGAATGCAATAAACATTTCTTACATAAATGAATGAATAAACAGACCTCGAGGGGCCTAGTTCTTCTTCTATTTGTTTCTTTCTTTCTGCTTATAGTTTAATTAAATTAAAAAGTTTTCCAGGGCAGTCTATCCCCAAGGAGCAGAGTTAAATTGTTACCTGTGTTTTCAGATCATGAGTTAAAGGGGTTTAAATTTTATAAATATCATTTTTGAGCAGTTATTCCTAACTGCTAGAAGAGACCTTCACTTTAGAACTCTCTGACTATACTTCAGGAAGTTCTATAAAAAATTCAAATTAATATAGAAATATTTTATAATCAATCAAAACAGTGGAGATGGTAGAGTGGATAAAGGATGGGCCTTGGAGTGAGGAAGTTTCAGGCTAAAGTGTCGCCTCTGACACATAGTAGCTATATGACCACAATCATTTTTAGTGCCCCCAAGCAATTCTATAATCACATAGATTATGATCACATAGAGTATAAATCACAGACAAGCTGATGACATATATTTATCAGAGGGAGTTTCCAAAACTCAAATTCCCCAGAGGGATGAATTACGCGCACATGCACACACACACACACACACACACACACACACACACACACACACGGGTCACATATGAAAAATGCTCACTGTGAGGTTTGCAGCCACACTTCTTACAGAGAGCAATTGTTGATAAATTCTCTTTGGATCCAAATGAGTCCCCCTTTTTGTCCTTTTCAAAACTGTTTCCATTTGTGCTTTTGGATTTTCTTCCTTGAAAGCTTCCTATTCCTTTTGGGATGCCTTCCCTTATAGTCTATAATTTCCTACCCATCCTTTTTCTGTAATTCCTTGAAATCTACCTTCTCCAAATCTAGAGAGCATGTCATACCATAACCAGGTTTCCTTTCTTTTCCCATTAAAAATCCTAAGATGTCATAGTTTCTTCTTACCCTGAGTATATGTTCTTAAAAATCACTGTTATTTAACAGCCTTCCCTCCCCTTTTTACTTATCTAATTCTTCTTAAATATGGTATACCTATCCAGAGAGAAATTCCAGTCATGGGTCTCATTTGACCAAATTTCAGAATATCTACGTGATCAAATTTGCCATCTCAAATTAAGATTTCCAATTCACCCTGTTGGTGAATTTCATTTATGTCAAGAAATTTCATGTATGTGTAGAAATCACAGGCCATGGGTTTCACTGTTGGGTTCTTTATTGGATTTTGTCTTCTGTGAATTTTGGGACATCTCTATTGCTATTCTTCTTCCTACATGGTAGCTAGTCTAGCTTGGCTGGCAGGTAGGTATCAAGGCATGAAGGCAGAGTTAGTGCTACAGTTTGGCAGCAATATGATGGTACATAGAGTGTGTATGGCTTCCTCTGGTTGATCTGGAAGCTTAATCTCAATTCATAACATTCTTCCAATAAGAAGATACATTAAAATTTTATATACCAGGTAGCATTAATGGCTACTTGTCCTATATTCACCCCGATGTTTGGTATATGCCACACTGGAGCTGAAGTGTCTTGAATTTTATAGTTACCAGAGAATCAGTGACCTTATATTTCCTGCTCCATTTCTTTCTAGGGTGGTGCCTCTCATTACCATTCTAGATTTAGTTCTAGTCCTCACGCATGAGCTAACTCTACTACCTTGTGAATAGGTTATTAATTCGCATGTGAGTCACATGACCTTGATGTCATGGCGATGATTTCCCACAGAAGCAAGTATACATGCTGGAATGCTGAGTATCACATTATTTACTCAGCATAGAAATAAGTGTATGATCAGAATTTAGTAACCACATAGTAAATTAAGTAAACACTAACCAAGCAACTCAAGATTGCCATTCTCTTAAAACCCTAGAAGTCTAGCTAGTTGTAGCTTCAATCTAGACCTCTGAGTTCCAGTCAAGCAATGTAGATCTTGAGGCCTCCCTTGAGCAAAAAAAGTAGTACAACCATATAGTTCTCTAGGGTATTTGAATCACACTTCCATTGGGATTGGTAACCAAGAACAAATGCGGCACCTCTGGATTCAGGGTCTCAGCTCACTCATGGTATTGAGAGTTGAAACATATGATCCAGTATGAGCTGAAACTCAAGAAGGCTGATATTTGGTTTCTGGCAGGAATATGGAACAGGATTAGCAGAATCAGTAGCCAGTTAAGGCAGAGAATGGTATGGCTAGTCTCCTTATGCCCTTTTCTTGAGTATAGCACAATTCCTACTATTGCTATACCTCCTCTAAGTCTCATTTCCACTTACCAATCCCAGCTCCTGGTAGGGAGAGGTGCTACATGAAATTTTGGAAAACATTTATCAGTTAGGCATTGACTGGACTGTTAGTACCATTTCAAGTAAGTTAAGGAATGAATGAACTTTTGCATTTGTTGGTTGACCTGGGAATTTAATCATCAGATATGATATTATTTGTAGGAGAAAATGTGATCTGTAGTGCTTGGCACATAGCAAGCATTTAATGTTTATTTATTGATTTTTGGCACTCCAGGTCAAAGGAAAACAGTGGGACCAATAAACACTCCTACTTCCTACCAAGACTGTGACTATGGCAACCATGTAGCCTCTCCTCCTGTGTACCCCACCACAGCCAGAAGATTATTGTTGTTTGTCCTTCATCTTCCAAGAGGACCATGACATCAGAAAGGTGATGCCATGACTTGCAAGTGAATTGGATTTAAGTAAGGGGGGTCTGTGCAAGGTCAGCAGCCTCTCTTTCTCCTCTAGTCATCGAGGTCCAGTAGCAAGATATAGATCAGGATGACTGGAAGTGTGCCCCAGTCAGAAGATAACACTTTTCACTCTATAAGGAGTACCCACCACAATCCCCCTAAAACAGTCCAGGTTATTTTGTTCATGTGTGTCAGACATAGGGCATTTGTAAGTCAAGTATTCATGAATGAGAAGATGCCAGGTGAAACCAGAGTGGGGTGACCAGTGAGTTGTAGAGCCCTGTTCTAGAACAACAAGGTTATTAAAAAAATAGGACTTTCCTAACAAGAATGGGTTAGATAAGACACACATGGTCTTGGCAAACAGGGACAGGAACCATCTTTCAGTAATGTCACTTTCATGGGTTAAACTCTCTACTTGAAGGAGTCACAGAAACCATAGACTTTAGAACTGCAAGGGAATTTTGAAGATTTTCTAGTCAAACTCTGCCATTTTACAGATGAAGAAATTGAAGTCTAGAGGGGGAAAGTAACTTGATTTTAGGAACTTTCTGTTTCTGGATGAAATACTTATCATCCAAAGATCTGAAGCCAAGGATACATATCTGACATGGGGCATCACTGAATCAGGGAAATTTGGAATGAAGTCCTTCAACATGAAGATGCCCAGACTATTTCTGCATTGAAGCAAAAAGCTATTAAGAAAAGCAACACATATTGTAGAAAAGAAAATAGGCATTTTACTTAAACTAAAACAGAATTTACTTGCATACACCAGGGTTTATTTCTTGGTTTACTAGGGAATATTCCGAAACCTAAAAATGAAAAAGATAAAGAATAACATATTATAGTAATTATACATGTACCCTGAAGGGTTGGAGAGAGGGAATGGGGCACTATAATTTAAGGTTCTTTCATAATACCATGTCCCTTGCTTCTGTTTCCAGGGAAGGCCTAACATTCTTAAATTTCTTGCTATGCCATTTCAGTAAATGCTTTTGATTAAGACAGTTGTGCCTCTGCTTGACTACTGAAAGGTAAACACATTTATGGGGGATTGTGAAGACCCACAAATTATCTTGAACCTGAAGTCACTCTCTTCCAGTGACTATGGACTATGAGTGCAGTCCAAAGGGGTGCTTCTCTTTAAATGAAAGTTTTATTGATACTATTGGTTTTTTACATTACAATCACTTCTGTATATCCCTTCCCACTCCCTCACTCCTCACTCCCACACTTCAATACTTTTTTTCTCTTAGTTTTCATGATGGCTTTGTATTTATTGTTTTCTTCCTACCTCAGTGACCACGCTCTCTCTCTCTCTCTCTCTCTCTCTCTCTCTCTCTCTCTCTCTCTCTTTCTCTCTCTCTCTCTCTCTTCCTTGCTCTTCCTCACCCTTCCATATCCTAAATTCAGAAATCTAAGGTTCTGACTTTAACCTTTTTCTCTTTTCTCTATATATTCTCTCTCAATGATCTTATCCACACCTATTTCTTTAATCATCATCTTTTTGTAAGTAAATGTGCATTTATCATCTTTTTGTAAATAAACATACATATTTCTAGCATTAGCCTCTCTCCTTCTATGTCCAATTACCTCATAGATCTTGCCACTCATAATGTCCCAGATGGAAGTAACCTTCTTTTCCTCTGAACCAAAGCCACCACCGAAGTCACACAGCTAATTTTTGTGTTAAGTGTCTGAGGCTGGATTTGAACTCAGGTCCTTCTGACTCCAGGGCCAGTGCTCTATTCACTATACCACCTAGCCATCCCACCATCTCCCCTTCTTATTCTGCTTTCTATTTCTAGATTTTTCCTCCCACGGCACTTTCTATATTCTAATTTATATTGTAATTATTTGTGTAAATGTCGTATCTCCATTAGATTGTGTTCCTTGAGAGCAAAGACTAGGTCTAATTTCATTTCTTTATCATTAGTGTCTAGCATTATACCTTACATGTAGCACATGTATTGGGAAGACAGCAATTTTGTTGCTGGCAGAAATGCAGGAAAAAAACAGAGTTAAGACAAAGGCCTCCAACCCTTTTCCATCTGTTCCACTCAGCCTCTATGATTTGCATGGACCATAATCGGCATCACGGGAATATAAAGTAGTTGAAAGGAATATTATTACTCTGAATTAAATTAAACTGTAAGACTCCCATCAATGGCAAGAGGGGGGAAAAAGACAGCACAGAATGCAAGAGTTTTTCTAGATAACTTGACTAGAATCCATATCACAAAAGACCAAGAGAGAGATGCTCAGACTATAAGCTAGCAAGTCACTCCTGCTTTGCAGAAGACGACCTATTGTGGCTGAAGGCCAGCAAAGAGCAGCAGTATCTCAGGCTAGATGCTTAGAAGGCTGTGGATATGTTCAACAAAGAGCAACAAAGGAGAGCCCATGATATCACCCACCCTGGTGATTCTACAGCGTGGAATGACAGAGTCAGGAGTCCTAGGCAGGAGTGATCCTTTGTCACATGGTTTCTGTGTATGCTCCCTTTCCTCCTGGTGGTGTGACAGACTTTGAGAGAATAGGCACTTGTCTGTGTGGGGGAATCTTTCTTGTCACTTATTTTTGCTATGTTTAAGTAAATATCTACTATTTTAAATTAAAGCGTCCTGTGGTTTAATAAAAGAAATATACTGATGGGGTTGATGGTTTTTGAGTGAATGCTGACCCATAGAGTGCCTCAAACTTATGAAATTTTTTTGGGTTACCCACATGTTAGGACAGAACTATGTGCTATAGGTAGGTGCTTAATAAATATTTTTAATTGAAGTGAATCCAGCAGGAGTGTCCGTATCAACCTCTCATCCTTCCTTCTAGGCTTAGAAAAAGAAGTGAACTTTTTTTTAATGGTACCAATTTTAAACAGGTCAGGAATTGCATTTCCACTTGTTTATGGTACTGATTTAAGTGCAATGTTGTTCACTTCTTTCCCTCTGCACACATTCAAGTATTCAGAATGCCCAGATATACTCAGTAGCTTAAATGTTATGTTTAACTGCTGCTGTCTTGGCTACAAATTTGAGTCCTTTAATTTTTTGAAAGCAGTCTGGAATGCTTTTCTTCTAGTGTATTTAGTCAATCTTTTCAAAGGTGGGTCCAGAAGGAGTACTTCCACCCCCTGGTAATGCACCAGGCATGCCCCTTGCACTCTGGTACAGCTTAGTAATGATGGGGTTGCAGATCATCTCCAATTCTTTCTGCTGATCTTCAAATTCTTCCTTGGTAGCAATCTGGTTCTTATCCAGCCAGTTGATTATTTCATCACATTTCTCAAGGATCTTCTGTTTGTCTTCATCATCAATTTTGCCTTGCAGTTTCTTACCTCTATAGCAATCTTCATGTTGAAAGTGTGAGATTCAAGAGAATTCTTGAAAGATGCCTTGTCTCTCTGCTTCTCATTTTAGCCTTTATATTTCTCAGCCTCCTGGACCATATGCCCAATGTCGTTGCTGTTTGGAGGGCAATTGGGGTTAAGTGACTTGCCCAAGGTCACATGGCTAGTTTTTTTTGCATTAAGTGTCTGAGGCTAGATTTGAACTCTGGTCCTCCTGACTCCAGGGCCAGTGATCTATTCACTGTGCCACCTACCCACCCCCCAATGTCTTCTTTGCTCAGATGACCTTTGTAATTGGTGATGGTGATCTTGTTCTCTTTGCCTGTGTTCTTAAACACAGCAGAAACATTGAGGATTCCATTTGCATCAATATCAAATGCTATTTCAATTAGAGTAACACACCTGGGAATAGGGGGGATTCCTATGAGCTCAAACTTGTCAAGCAGGTTCTTATCCTTTGTCATTGCTCTCTAACTTTCATAAACCTGAATAAGAACACTAGGCTCATTGTCTGAGTAGGTGGGAAAGATCTGTGTCTACTTGGTGGGGATGGTGGTGCTGCATTTGATCAGATCTGTCATAACTCTACCAGCAGTTTCAATTCCAAGGGAAAGAGGAGTTATATCCAGCAGCAACAATTCTTGCACATTCTTAGATTTATCTCTAGACAATATGGCAGCCTGGACAGCTGTACCATAGGCAAAAGCCTCATCAGGATTGATACTCTTGTTGAGCTCTTTGCCATTGAAGAATTCCTGCAGAAACTTCTGGATCTGGGGGATCTGAGTGGAATCACCTACCAAGATGATGTCATGAATCTGTTATTTTTCTAGCTTGGCATCTCACAGGGCCCAGTGTGCCATGAAAGAGTTCAGAATTGGGTTCTTCAAAATGGGTTCAGGTGATAGAGGCATAGAGGGAGTCAATCTCAATACTGGCCTCTGTACTGGAGAGAGGGTGCACAAGAAAAGCAGTTTGCACATTCACAAGTGGTGCACAGATGGTAGACAGCCTTTTTGTTTTCACTGATATCCTTCTAGAACTTTTGTTTGAATTCAGCAGTGAAATGGCTAACCATGTGGTTGTCAAAGTCCTTCCCACTCAAGTGGGTGTCCCCGGCTATGACCTTGACTTCAAAGATGACATCTTTAAAGTACCACCTCCAACGTCAAAGTTGAACACATTTATCTCAGCACCAACCTTTTTGTTCAAGCCATAAGCAACAGCAGCAGCAATTGGCTCATTGATGATTCAGAGCACATTGAGGCCAGTGATGGTTCTAGCATCTTTGGTAGAATGACATTGGGAATCATCGAAGTAGGCATAACAAGAGCATTTGTGATAGTCTTCCCAAGGTAAGCTTCAACATTTCTTTCATTTTGGTTAAGACCACAGAAGTTACTTCTGTATAGAAACTTTTGGTCTCCCCTTTGTACTCCACTTGGACCTCAGGCACCATTCATCACTGTGAAAGGTCAATGCTTCTTGTCTGACTGTAGAATGGCATTATCAGATCTGTGACCAATCAGTCATTTGGTATAAAAAGCTGTTAGTAGGGTTGACTGAACTTGATTCTTTGCAGTATTACCAGTTAAATATTCTGCGTCAGTGAAGGCAACATAGCTTGGGGTGATCCTGTTTCCTTGGTCATTAGCCATGATTTCTACTTTTCCATGATGGAAGGCTTCCACACAGTATAAAATCAATGTCAACTATGGGTCCTTCAATGTGATTGCTGGAGCATCAGGGGTTGTAGCTAACCACTGAGGAGCAAGAAGAGCTGCTGCCGTGCTAAGTAGGCGAACTTCTCTAAAGCTAACCTTACCACTCAGTGCCAGCTGTTGGCTTTCTAAGGCTCAATTTGACTCAACTAATTGCTCAAGTAATTGCTTAGGGTGGGCAACAGTAGGATGTTACTTTGTTATGGGTCTTCAAAAAGACATCTATGAAATCTAGCTTCCATCATCAATGAGGCAGACCTGGAACTGCTCTTTTCCATCTCCATTCGTACATTTAAGGCTGTATGTTTTGCCTTTAATGATCCCCTTTACATTTGTTCTTTAACTTGGACTACTTTTAAATGCCTTCTAATTGGTTCTATACGTATGTGTAAACATGTAATATGCAGGCTATATGTGTGTAATATTTTATGTTATATGTGTGTGATGTTGTATGTTATGTGTGTGTAATATTTTTATAACATGTATTCTGGGAGAGGGAGGGAGGAGCAGCATATAGTCTGATTGCTTGGCAGTCCCACTATGGGTCATTCTTTTCTTCCTTCCTAGTACTGAGGGATCTTGATTCCACAATACTGATATCATTCTCTAGCATCTCCAGTCTCTCATTTAACACAGATTTCTTTTTTTTTATGTTTTCACCCATTCACAGGTCATTGCTGCCTCTATACTTTTGCTCATGCTGTTCTCTCCTACCCAACATTTCCTCCCCTCACATCTTCTCCCCTTTAACTTTGCAAATTCTCCTCAAAGTCTGAACTTCCCCCAACTAGTTTAGTCCATATTGATCTCTTCTTCCTCTGAATTCTTATACTGTTTATTATTTGTACCACACAACCAAGGACTTTAACAATCACCTGACTATATCCTTTGTGTGTGTGTGTGTGTGTGTGTGTGTGTGTGTGCAAGTCTTTTCTCTTCAATAACAATAACAACAATAGTCAGCACTCACATAATGCCTTAAGGTTTACAAAGCTCTTTACAAATATTATCTCATTAGACTGTCACAATGCTATTATTACCCCCATTTTACCAATAAGGAAACTGAGGCAGACAAGTTAAGTGACTTGCTCCAAGTCACACAGCTAGTAAGTGTCTGAAGCTGGCTTTGGACTCAGATTTTCCTGACTCCAGATCTAGCACTCTATCCACTGTGACACCTAGCTGCTTAGATGCTAAGCTAGGGCAAGGATTATTTTATATATATTAAATTATTATATTATATAAAATATTATTTTATTATATTTCTGTGGTTACACCTCTCCTTCCCCAAGTATAAGCTTAGTACAAATAAATGCTTGTAGTACAGAGCTAGTTTTAATTAAGGTTATGAAACAATCAGAAAATTTTAGGGGAGAAAACAAATCTATAAAATTTCTCATATAACTAAATGTCTAACCATCTCCCTCCTTCCTCCAGCCACTGTCCTATCGACATAGTATCAGAACCTCATAAACTGTTTTTAGGTTGTTTTTCTATTTGGCAGGTAAACTTACCCAACCAGTCCTTCACCTAGAAACTAAATTAAGCCACAGAGGCCTCCTTGTTTTCTGTCCCTTTTCTATCCTGACCAGACTTTATTTAAATCTTATAGCAACTAATATGGAGCAATGATAATATTGCTATGCATTTTCAAAGTAATACACTCCTCAAACCCTTCCTTTTATATTTTGACTATGTGCCTCTGTTATCCCTCTCTTTCCTTCTTCTCACTTTCTAACTTTTCCCTGTTTCCCTTTTTTTCCCCTCCAGATTTCAATTCCCTCAAGTCATCCTATTTTACCCCCACTTTGCAGTCTTACAATTAGAAATATTAGAAGGGGGAAAAAAGAGGAAATAAAATATCCAAATCATTCTTACTCACAAATTCTTTGGCTTGATTTGAAGTTCTCTTCACTGAAAACCTTACAGGGTTTCCTTCATCACAGAATCATAAGTGGGAAGGACTTTAGCTATTCAAGAGGAAAAGAGAAATCTTTTCCCCAATGGTTCTTAAATTGCAGTAATTGATAAGTTTCCTTGTTTTAGCTTGTGTTGTTTTCCAGAGTTTCAAGTGAAAAGTAAATGTTTCAGGAAAGAGCCCAAAAATGAAGCATTGGATCAAATTTATTTTATTAACTTTTGAATGATTTCCCCTGAAACTGCTGCTGGCTATATTTCTTTTCTTTCTTGTTCACTCAGAAAAGCACTCCCTGTTTATGGATTTCCTCTTTTAATGCTTCTAGTTCGAAGTTCCCATTATTCTTCTAATGGTCTCCAAAATTTTTTGAATATATATTCTAACCAGTACAGAATTTTTGGGCACAATATTTAGATTTACTTATTTGTAAATTGTATATAGATGCTAAAAATTATGCATGTAGTAAAAGTTATTGAAAATAGACATGAAAAAAGGATGAGACAAAAATGAGATAACATTTGACTGTAGAATCAATAGGGAGATGTTGGATATTATAGACTGAGGAAGTGGTGTGGTCAGACCTATGCTTTAGGAAAATCACTTTGGCAGCTGTGTATGGGTAGGAAAGAGGCAGGGAGACCAATTAGGCAGCTATTGCAATACTTCAAAACAGAAGTGATGAGGGTCTAAACTGTGGTGGTGGCTTTGTGAATACAGAGAGGGGGATGGATGTGACAGATACAGAGGGAAGAATAAAAAATTTGACAACTGATTGTATATTTGATGTGAGGGAAAGTGAGGAGGCAAGGACAACATCAAGGTGGCAAGTCTTGGTAACTGGAAGGATATTGGTTCCCTTAACAGAAAAAAAGACTTTGGAAAAAGGACTGAATTTGGAGAGAAAGAGTTGAATTTAAGACACTTTCAGGTTTTCAAGTTTGAAATGTCTAATAGTTACTGATAATGTGGGAGTGGATTTTAGGAGAAGTGTTAGGGCTACATATATAGAACTGAGAGTCATTTGCATAGAGATGATAATTAAATCCATGGGAGAAAATGAGGTCATCAAGAAAGAGTGTATACAGAGAGGAGTGGCCAAGACAAAGCTTTGAGGAATACCCACAGTAAGGGGATAAAATATGGATGACCATCTAGAAAAATGAAATTTAGAAACATGGTTAAAATTGGTTAAACAAGTGGTAGAACCAAGAAAGAGTGGATCATGAGAATCCGGAAAGGAGAGATTGTGCAGGAGGAGAGCACAGTCAACAGTCTCGAATATAGCAGAGTGTTCAAGAAGGATAAGGACTAAGGAAAAGTCATCAGATTTGGCAACGAAGAAATCACTGGTATTGTGAGAACAATATTCTAACAATATCCCCACTCAGCTAGGCTAGTTTTTCCTTAAAAGACATCGAAACTGTCCTGAAGATTTCATTTGCCTGAGTGCTAAAGTCTCAGGCCACTGACATGTCTTCCTGGTGCCTTACGGACAAAAACCAGGTCATGAATAGTCAGTCACTTGGCTCTTCTTTCAGGTATCTGACCAGCAGAATCACCACATAGGTGCAGGGAAGCTGCCCTTAACTGAATCCACTTATCCTTGCTTTCCCTACTCTGAATGTCCTTCCCTTTCCATGGCTAAGCAAACTTCCTTTTCCTGTCCGTAAGACGTTCCACAAATGTCTCATTTCACCCATCTCAGAATGAGGTGCCCAGCTATCCTGGGTCAGGTCTGACCGACTGCAATTGGCAACTTTGAAGAAAACCATTTCAGTTGAGTGAGGAGTCAAGGATAAAAAGGGGTTATGAAATTGGGAGACTTGGAAGAGTGGTAAAACCCTCAAGAGAAATGGAGAAGTTTGGAAGAGAGGTGGGTTTGGTGAGGGTAATGTAGTCACAACCTGCCTGCTCACCCTATGCTACTCATTCTTTCCCAGTGAAAAAAGTAGCATGTTTGGGAGTGGAGGAGAGGTCCTATTCACTAGCTGGTCATTTCCACAGATCATAGAACCTACCAAATAAGGGGCAGGATGGTGAGGATTTTGCCTGCAGAGCTGCTGCAGGTGCCTGGGTCAAGTCAGGTAATTACAGTCCTGAGGGGCCCAGGTTCAGGGAGGTCAATGCTAGGGAAAGGAGTTAAATGAGGAAGAATTAAAGGGAGTGATGTAGTTGTGCTGGAGCCAAGCCCAAGTTTAGTTACAGGCAGAGGAAAGTGGGCTGTGGCTCATTTTCCCTCTCACTGAATGTTTGATCATATAATTCTTGGAGTCATTCCAGAGCTCACCAGAGGCTCCAGTCCCCATTTTCAAGACCACTACTCAAAACAAAGGTACCCTCTCATTCTGCTAATCTAACCTTCTCAAGTCACCATTTGGAATTCATTCACTCATTCAGCAACTATTTACTAGGCATAAATAACAAGGTGTTAAACGCTAGATTGATTACAACAGAAGTATGACACAGCTTGGAGAGAAGAGACCTCCGTGTGTGAGAGATTTACATAACAACACAAAGCATTACATAACTGAGTACCAACAAGACTGGTACAATTCAGTTCATTTCTATTAAACATTTTAGCCTTTATTATACTAGAGCCTATATTCATGACATGGTACCAGCCCTCTGAATTCAGAGGAGGGTTACATCAACATGGGATTCAATGGTCATTGGAAGTTGCATGAAAGAAGTCACACCTGAATTAAATCTTGAACAATGGATAAGATCTGCACAGTCAAAAAAGTGGGGGGAAGGCATTTCAGGTGGGTGTGGAGCAAAACTAGTGAAAACACAGAAGATGCTCTCCACCTCCAGAGAAAAACTGACCATTAGAAATATGCATATTATGGTTTTACATGTCTATATGAACATATATAAGCATGTCTATCTGAATATCTGTGTCAAATGATACTCTTCCCTTGCAGGGTGGGGAAGGAAGGAGGGAGATAGATTAGAACTTAAGAAGTAATGAAAAAATTAAATTTATTTAAAAATTGGGGTGGAGGCAGGGAGCACGAGATAGCATAGTGATCAGGTTGCCAAAAAGAAAGCATTCATTCAAGCATTTTTTACGTACAAAAGAGAATAAAAGGAAAATCAAAAGGAAACACAAAGCAGTTTGAAAGTTACAAATTGAATTATTACATACTTAAATAAAATGTAAGCTGCATATGATAAAAACTCACAGTTTCACGTTTTTCACTTCTGCTTTGCACATGGAAATGCTCATTTTATTTGGTGTTAAGTTCAGAATTTAAAAAAAAATTAAGAATATAAAAAAGTAGCAAGAGGGAATTTTGGAAAAGGAATAGAAAGATAATGCCGTAAGATGGAACCACAATTTATCCCATTCCATCCATGCCTGCCTCTCCTGGACAACTCAGTCTATCTTTTTTTTTTTTAACTTTTTGGAGGACAATTGGGGTTAAGTGACTTGCCCAAGGTCACACGGCGTGTGTGTTAAGTGTCTGAGGCCGGATTTGAACTCAGGTCCTCCTGACTTCAGGGCTGGTACTCTATTCACTGCGCCACCTATACTCCCAGTCTATCTTAACCCAAAATCAAAAGGAAGGAAGTGAGAACTCACTTGCTGGTTATTGCCCTGATGTGTAAAGCTTGACCTCCAAGGGGCATCTGGCCCAGCCACAAGAACTGTGGGAGAAGATTATAACTGCTCTGAGAAGCTGAACCTTGGTTTAAAAGAGGACAGGTTGGGAGTTTGCACAGGGGAGGGAAAAGGTGGAGTGAAAGAATGTTTGGGGAATAAAGGCAGGTCTGGTTGTATTAGATGGGATGTGATATCTTCCCAGTCTCTTATTAGTTCATCTCACAAACCTTGGGATCAAGCAGTGCTCACCAGGAAGCCTCACTTTGTAATCTCCTGACATAGGGCATAAAAAGCTGGCACTGGAGTTAGGAAAACCTAGGTTTAAGTCCCGCCTCTGATATAGACAGATTATGTAAACCTAAGCAATCAATCAACCCACAAATATTCATTAAACCTTTACAAAATGCCAGGCACTGTTCTAAGTATTGAGAAAAAAAAAAAACAGAAACAGTCCATGCCCTCATGGAGCTTAAATTCTTTTTAAAATCTTTTTTTTTTTTTTAAAGCAATTGGGGTTAAGTAACTTGCTCAAGGTTACACGGCTAGTCATTATTATTTATGCGTGGGTGCTCATTTTCTGAGGCCGGATCTGATCTCGGGTCATCCAAACTCTGAGGCCTGCGCTCTTACTCACTGCTCCACCTAGTCGCCCCTTTAGGGCAATTGGGGTTAAGTAACTTGCCCAAGGTTACACGGCTAGGTTTTTGTTTGTGCGGATTAAGTGTTGGAGGCCGGCTCCGAACTCAGGTCCTTCTGATTCCAGGGCCGGCGCTCTATTCACTGCGCCACCTAGCAGCCCCTTTAAAATCTTTTTTAAGGTATCAGTTCTTTTAAATTTTTTTCACCCCATTACATGTAAAAACAATTTTAACAATCTTTTAAGTTTTGAGTTCTAAATTCTATCCCTTCCTTCCCTGAGACAGTAAGCAATCTGATATAGGTTATGCATATGCAATGATGTGAAACATTTCAATATTGGTTATTTTGTGCAAAGTAAGAAAAAAAAGGAAGGAAGGAAGGGAAGAAGGAAGAAAGAAATAGCATGTTTCAGTCTATATTCAGACAACATCAGTTCTTTCTCTGGAGGCAGATAGCATTTTCCATCATGAGTTCTTTGGGATTGTCTTGGATTGTTGCATTGCTGAGAATAGCTAAGTCATTCACAGCTCATCATACAATGTTGCTGTTACTGTGTACAATGATATCCTGGTTCTGCTCACTTCACTTTGTTCACGTAAGTCTTTCCAGATTTTTCTGAAATTATCCAGCACGGTGATATTCCACTAAAATCATATGCACCCCCTCAATTTCCAATTCTTAGCCACCACAAAAAGAGTTGCTATAAATATTTTTTGTACAAATAAGTCCCTTTCCCTTTTTAAAAAATTTAAATAGGAGCTTAAATTCTAATGGGGAAAACAATATGCACAGGCAAGATACATACATATAGAATAGAAAGAATGTAACCTTGGAGGGGAAGGCATTGGCAGCTGAGGGGGACAAATCACTTTGTGTTTCAGTATCCCCAGGCAATTCTCTAAGAATGTAGTATGTGAAGATTAGGAAATACTGATTAAAAGATCTGAAAAACAATATTTTTCTGTCTTAATAAGGGAATCGTTATCTTCTATACTCCTTTATTTCTAGGGGAAAGGGTAACTTTGGGAGGAAACAGGGATAGTAGGAGCTTTGGGATATGATTTTTAAAAACACTCCTCTCCTATATCCTGCTTCTAATATGATGACTCAGGTGAGAGTAAATATTTCCTGAAGCTGAGAAAGCAGAAACAATGGACAGCGTAAGGCGTGTGTCTTTACCAGGTAGGCCTAAAATGAGTTTGCCAGCAAACACATTCCCCATTTCCATGCCCATCCCTCATGCTACATGCTGTCCTTTTGTATCCTTCACCTTTCCAGGCTACTCTGGCAGTTTATTCTAGTCTGATTTCAGCTATATAAAAATGTTGGGGGAGAGAGAGAGAGAGGGAGAGCAGGACACAGATCCTAATTGTGGTCTTGGGAATTGGGCACATCTGACAGATTTGTTTGTTTCACTTGCGTAGCAGTGAGAGGCTTGGGAGAGGTGAGTTCTATTCTCTCCTAGTGATGACTGATTGGGAAGGGTGTAATTTGGGGAAGGAAAGATGAGGAGTTTGATTTTAAGTATGTTCTGTTTGAGGTGTTGCAGGACATCCAGGCAGAAATGTCTAGTAGGCCAATGGATGTGCAGGACTGGAACTCAGGGCTGGAGAGAATGGCCAGTCAAGAATGGAAAGTGAGTGAGGTCACTGATTATGTAGAGAGGTGAGACAGGAGGCCTAAGGCCTGGATATTGGACTACCTAAATTTGGAGGGCAGGAGGATAAAGAAAAGCAAACAAAGAAATGGAGAAGGAAGAACCAAAGGAGGAAGAGAGTCAGGATACTATAGTACCCAGAGTCTATACTACATTTCATATATATATATATATATATATATATACACATATACCATATGTATGATATATATATACATATATATGTGTGTGTGTGTGTATATATATATATATATATATATATATATATAATGTGTGTGTGTGTGTGTGTATACATACTATAGTACCAGAATCAAGGAAAAAGAGTTTCAATGAGGATTAGATAACTTCATGTAAGTCCAGATTTTTCTGAAATCATGCAGCTTGTCATTTCTTATTGTACAATAATATTCTATTAAAATCATACACCACAGGACAGGTAAGTGGTGCAGCAAATAGAGCATCGGCCTTGGAGTCAGGAGGACCTGAATTCAAATTTGGTCTCAGACACTTAACATTTAGTTGTGTGACCTTGGGCAAGTCACTTGACCCCAATTACCCTACTTTCCCCCTTCCAAAAAAAATTTATATACCACAACTTCTTCAGCTATTCCCCAATTGATGGACATCCCCTCAATTTCCAATTCTTAGCCACCACAAAAAGAGTGCAGTGAGAGGACTGATTTCTCTTGGGAGGAAGGTAGTGAAAGGAAGAATGAGAGCAAATATCTTTTTTTTCTGCTTTTCTCTTTTGGAGGGTGATTGGGGTTAAGTGACTTGCCTAAAGTCACACAGCTAGTTTTTGTGTTAAGTATCTCAGGCCAAATTTGAACTCAGGTCCTCCTGACTCCAGGGCGGGTGCTCTCCTCACTGCACCACCTAGGCCACCTAACTGCCCAAGAGCAAATTTAAGGGAGTTGCAAGAGAAAGGAAAAAGTCCAATCTGCTGCTAAGTCTTGTCAAATCTACCTCCTGTACCTCTTTCACATCTTTCCCTTTTCCACTTAAATCCCCACCCACGTTGTAGGTCAGAGACTCATCACTGGTCACCTGGGCTATTACAATAGGCTCCTAATTGCACTCCCCAAAACCAGTATCTTCCCTTTCTAATCATTCCTTGTTCTATAAACATCTCTAACTAACACAGTGACAGTCCTAGTGCACATCAATCAACCAACCATTTATAAAAGACTTGTCAGGAGCTGTGCTAATAATTAGGTGCATAATACAAGACACATACAGAGTAGATGGGAGATAACCTTAGAGGAAAAGGTTCTAGCAGCTGGGGAGCAGGGCTAGGAAAGGCCTCTTGCAGGAGGTGGCATTTGAGCTGAGTCCTGAAGGAAGTCACTAATTCCAAGTCAGAAGTGAGAAGGCAAAGCACTGCAAACATGGGGGACAGAAGGCGCAAAGTGAGGAAGATGTATGCAAGGAGCAACAAGTGGAGCAGTACTGCTGGCCTGGGTAAGATAGAAAGGGATCAGATGGTAAAGAGTTTTATGTTTGATCCTCGAGGTAATAGGGAGCAATTGGAGTTTCATGAATAAGGAGGTGACATGGTCTGACACCACGCTTCAGGAAAATCTCTGGCAACTGAGGATGGATTGGTGCAGGGAAAGACCGGGGCAGCGAGAATAATTGGAAGGCCATTGCATTAGTCCCAGTGAGAAGTGATGAGAGCCTGAATTAAGGTACAAGTGAGAAGGGGATATGAAAGGGGTTGCTTATCTGTCTGTCGTGACACTCCTTTGCCCAATAAGCTTCAAGTGATTCCCGTTGCCTTTAGGACAAAGTACAAACTGCTGGCATTGAAAGCCTTCCCAATCTGGCTCCAGCCTATCTTTCTGGGCTGGGCATTTTTACTTTTCCCATCATACATTATACTCCAACCAAAAACCTACTTGCCATTCTTCCGTACATGATATTCCAACGCCCATTTCTTACTCACTCATTCAATCAATAAACATGTCTTACATGCCTACTGTGTGTCAGGCGCTATGCTAAGTGCTGGCAATAAGAAAGAAGACAAAAGACAGTCCCTGCCCTCAAGGAGCTTACAATCTAATGGTGGAGACAACATGCAAGCAAATATATACTAAGCAAGTTATATGCAAGATAAATGGAAGACAGTTAACAGAGGGAAGGTACTAGAATTAAGAAAGGTTGAGCAAGGCTTCCGGTGAAAATGATGGGATTTCAGCTGAGACCTTAAGGAAGTCAGGGAATTTTTTTCCCATTCCTGGAATGCTCTCCCTCCTCATGTCTACCTTTTGGAAACCCTTGGTCCCTTTGAGGCTCAGTGCAAAGTCATTTCTTTCAAAAAGCCTCTTCTAATTCTCCCAGTGGTTAGTGCCTAATCACTATGTATCTATTTGTATATATCCTGCATTCATTTATCTTGCAACATTTCCTCTTCCCCCTTTTCACTACTCTCCACCCAAATAAAACTTACATTCCTTGAGGGCATAGACTGCTTTCCTGTTATAGTTGTAGCCCCTCTGTCTAGCACTGTGCTTGGCACTGTTACATATGCTTGCTATCCCTCTCCACAGGTGACTCCAAGCATATCTGATCCCTGGACAAAGGTGAAGTAAAGAACTTGTTTCTTAACAGACTATTCATCACAGAGTGAGATTTTTAGACTTTGCTAAAAGCAGTGGCAGCCAATCACCAGTTTTAATGCAGTATCTTTTAATTATTTTATTTCATTCAATAAATGCAATTCTAATCTATAATGTGAGTGTGTAGCTCTTTTGAATTATGTAAAGTTGGGAAAGAGATAAGAATCTCAATGAGATGGGGGCTGAGCCATTTTGATGAAGTCATCTTTTTATTTTTAACCCTGGAGTAAATATGACAAGAAAGAATATGAGTTAATTTGAATGCATCCAAGACTTGGAGTCACAAGAACCCTAACTGGTCTCTTCCCTGTAGAGAGATGGACAGAAGAAGTCCACCTAGGACCCTCTGGGACCCAAATGAGGTCTTGCCTCATAAATTTAAGAAGTAAATCACCAGGGCACAGGAGCAGTTCAAGCTGAGATTGCCACCTGGGGATTTGGGTAGAGATTACACTCTAAGTAGCTACCCACTTGTCTTTTCATTTCTAGTTAGTACTAGTGTAAGAAGGGAGAATTTCTCCACCTCATGATGATGGTAGCTGAAATCTGCCTGACTCTCCTATATGGTAGTCCTAGTTTTCCTCTATGAAACCATAATCCATTTCCCACATGACTTTCAAATATTTGAAAAGTTGTGTGTCCCTTAGTCTTCTTTTCTATGGGCTAAACATCCTTAGGTCCTTAGGTGTATACACACACATGTATATGTATATACTTGTATGCACACATATGTGTATCTATGTGTGTATGTGTATGTAGGTATGTATGTGTATATATATACATACATACATATATACATACATACATACATATATATATATATAGGCAGGGGTATGCTGAGGTCATTGTGAACTAGCTTTAGATTTTGAGAGTGAGCATTTATACCACAGAAATACAAATCAAGGCTTGGCTTATCCTTTTGTGGATTTTTTAGACTTAATAAAATGATTGGAAAGAATATTAAAAACAGATTAGACATGTCATTTATTTGACATACTTATTAAAATATGTCATGTGTCTTGGAGAGTCAGTTGTTAAACATTTACCAGCACACTGCTATATGTAGGCATTTTTTTGTACCTGTTGCCCTGTCTAATCTCCTTTCCTTTAATTGTAAGATCTTTGAGGGCAGGAAGCTGGGTCTCTCTTTTTTCTTTTTCAGCTGCACATAGATATATACAGTGAACATTTTAAAATGATAATTACTACTTAGAATATAGCTTTCCCAGCTCCTCCTAAATGGATAAATGGCATGATGGGTCCTACTTTCCTCATCTTGCAGATGAGGGGTTTGGCCTCAGTGATCTCTAAGGTCTCTTGCGGCTCTGACTTGCCATAAATCACAGAGCCAGATTAGAGATTGAGAATGTAGTATAGGCTCAGGGATGATCCTGAGGCATTTACCTTTATCTCCTTGTTAAGGTTCAGCCCAATACTCTAACTTGTAGAGATGTTTTCAAATCCTGCCATCCAATGCATTCCTTAACTATCTGTCCTTTGGTGGGGGGACAATCTTAAATTACAATTGATGTCTGTATATTCAGAGCTTATTGTAGTGCCATCCACATAGTCAATATTATAAATATTAAAGTGTTTGTTGAGTTGAACAAACCCTGCACCACCTGGCCTCAACTTATCTTTCCAGTCTTGTCTTGTCTCCCACTATCCTCTCCTCATAGAACTTCTGCTCCAGAAAATGAAGACTGCTTGCTGTCCTGTGCTCCAAACTCTCAGAGAGTGGTTGTGAAACTCCAATGAGATAATATATGCAAAGTACTTTGAAAACTTTATTATTCTGGTCTATTCATTCTCTCTTCTTGGAACGCCCATCTTTGTGGAAATTCTACCCTCCCAGCTCGAGGGCCGCCTTGTGATTTCTAAGATCACAGATTTAGAGATGGACTGCTGTTGTTTTCCAGTTGTTTTTGGTTGTGTCTAATTCTTCCTGACTCCATTTGGGGTTTTCCTGGCAAAGATCCTGGAGTGGTTTGCCATTTCCTTCTCCAGCTCATTTTACAAATGAGGAAATGGAGGCAGACAGGGTTAAGTGACTTGCTCAGAGTTATATGGCTATTTTGAGGCCAAATTTGAACTCAGGAAGCTGAGTTTTCCTGACTCCAAGCCTGGCACTCCATCAATTGTGCCACATAGCTAGAAAGAACCTTAGATTATTTGGTCCAACCCCCTCATTTTACAGATGAAAAAATAGATAAGTTCAAGTTTTAATCCTATGGCTTTGAGGCATCCTCATTAGCATTACAGTATGTGTTATATTGATCACATTTGTACCTGAATAAGAGCAGCAGCATTTGGAAATCTTGGTTAGTGAGTTCTAATTTATGCAACCTGTAAGATCCACATCCTGTTCTGTCAATGGCAAGCCTATGTTAGCACAAGAAATCAGTGAACTAGGAATTTCCCCCTCAGATGATATTAGCAGGCTGAGTCCTCTCTTTCAAAGTACAAGGCCTTGAGTCAGTGACCTTTGGAACTATATTCTGAGTGAATCATCTGTGGAAACCGGAAGTAAGTAGCAGAACTGGTATCAAACTTAGGTCCTCTGACTCTCTTTCCAGGACACTACCATTTCCCTAGAAAACTTTTTCTAATAACCGTAGCCAGAAGAAATCTTTGCCATAGCATCCCGAACCATTCTTCTGACATTCCGAGTCTTAGCATGGTATATTTCACATAGGAAATACCAATATTTCTTGTTTATAGGCAGATGTTTATTGAGCAACTGGCTAACTTATTTTTAAGACATTGCATTATAATATGTGTTTAATATATAGATGTGTCTTATTTTCTCTACTAGGTATCTTGAGAATGGGGACTATATCTTATTCATCTTTTTATCATATATAGTATAACTAATTGGGTAATAAACGTTTGGAAATCTCATTTGACTGAGAGTCAGTCAGAACCCCAAGTTCTAGTCACATCTTTGCTTCTAACTTCCTAGGTAACACTGAACTTCAATCTTAGCTTATTTGAAAAGAGTGGGTGAGATAAGATGACACTCATTCACATTCTGTGAACAAATGAAGTCTCCTAGGACTTTATGGTACTAGTTCAACAATTATTGAGTTTGACTATATGTGTAGGATTCACCCTTTTCCAAGTGACAAGAGTTCAATTCACCAAAGTTTTCAGGATATTAATTCTTTGATTTAGGAGAATTAATGTAGATTTCAAAGACCTTCACTTACCTTTGAAGTAGGGAGAGTGAGGGAAAACAATAATTTCAACAGGATTTAGAAATAAAGAGTGAAATAACCACTTTACCTAGCCTGACAAAAGGGCCATCAGGCCCTAAAGTATGGCAAAAAACCCCAAAGTTGAGCTTAAATTTGGCCTAGGCATGAAACTAAGGCAAAGTAACAAGACTAACAAATGCCTAAGACAGCTTCTCTGTAGCATTATTACACTAAAGTTTCATTTTGACCTTCACAGAATCATAGTCTTTGATTTGGAAGGAACCTCAGTGGCCATTTAGTCCAATCTATGCTCAAAAAGAATTCTCATTCTATCACATCTGTCTGTTTGAAGACCTCCAAGGATAGGGAACCCAACACTTCTCCAGGCTCCTTTTCCACTTATGGACAGCTCTAGTTGTTGGGAAGTTTTTCAAGCTTAAATTTGGCTCTTGGTACCTTCTTCTCATTCCTGCTGGTAGTGCCCTCTGGGGCCAAAGAGAACAAATCTAAGGCACCCTCCCTTGATAGCCCTTCAAATACTTGAACACAGATATCACTTCTTGACCTAACCCACCCCCCTCCCTGCCCAAGTTTTCCCTATTGGCTAAACATTCCCAGTCCCATTAACTGATTCTCATATGACATAGATTCAGGGCCTTTCACAATCCTAGGTTGCCCTCCTCTGGATATACTCCAGTTTTTTTTAATGTCTTTTCTGTACTATACTATCCAAAACTTAATACAATATTCCATGAGACCTGATAAGGCAAGGTACTATGGATACTCTCAAAAACAGAGTACCTTGTCCTTGGCTCTAGGGCATTGGGCCATGTGATATGAATATGTAGCTGTCCTTCTGCTACTTTCAGTAATAAACTCCCTAAAAAAGTTTTTCAGTGAAATTTGACTTTGAGACTAGATGGGCCTCTAAGGTAGTACTTTTAAATCTTGCATTGCTAAATTGTGACATCTACAGGACAATATAGAGAAATACTAGAAACTTGCCCTGAATTCAGCTTTTAGCTAACACAGGAAAAACTTAATGACAGCTCCTCAGCCCAAGGAGAGAAAAATTATCAACAGGCCTGAGCCCTACCTGCTTCTCTGTAGTACTTTCCAGTGGCAGCTCCAGGGTAAGTTACAAAGACTAGGAAGAACCATAGGCCTAATGTATTCAAGTGCCAACCAACCAACAAACTCAACTGCCCAGATTCAAACCCTCTAGTCAGGTACTTACCTTGATCGAATAGATGCAAGAGATTTGCTGAGGGTAGAACAGATATCTAATTCCAGCAGTCTGGGAATATCTGGATACCCACCAACCTGATCCCAGAGTAATTTCATAGGTGTCTTTTCTTCTATTGGGAAACTGGAAACGGACAAATCAGCTTGCCAAATGGCCTCTACCTTGTCCTTCTGTTTCCTAAAAAATTAGGGAGCTATGTTAGGAAACAATAAGCTCTTCTGGGTTGCACAACCAAGCCAGATATCCCATGTCCAAGTCCCATTCTACTTTTCTTTCCATGTTGTCATGAAGGGCCATCCTCTAGTGCTCTTACTATCTCTTTCACCATCCTCTCCCTGCACTGTGATCCTGTTTTGCTTATCCACACACCCACATCCCCACCTTGACTTAGGACTCTACCTGGAGGCCTAGCTATGGGAAAAGGAGGCTGTGCCCATTTAGACTTCTTTGGAGGAATCCAAGGAGCATTGGTTCCTGGGAGAACCATCAAGGCTACATTTATATGATCTTTCTCAAACATTACTCATTCTGGAATTGCCAACTTCCTCTCTGGAACTTAAAAAAAGACAAACAAGCCTAGTTGGGGCATAAATAAGATAGAGGTAAATAATTCTTTCCTGTCATTCCTCATATATACCTACACAAGAGGGTTGGTTTTATAATATTTATTTTTGAATTTTTAAAAAACTGACCTTTTCTGAAGGAGAATAAAACTCTTAAAAAAAACAAAAAACCAAAACAAAACAATGAAATAAAGCTACATTATTTAGGGGAAATATCCACAAATAACCTAAGTCAAGTAGTTGGCATAAATATTCTGGTAGACCAGACTACATTAAGGGATAAACATGTGCCCACATAATGTTACCCTGGAGAATGTTCTTATAGTATATTTGTCACGTACTCAATTTTCTTCAATATTTCAAATTCTTTTTCCTTTTCCACCTTCTCTGGGAGTGGCCATTGCACCACATATTTGAAGCAAACAGGTTTCAAAGGATAATCTGGTTCCTTTTTGTGGGTGACCAAGGGTACTGGACGATTAAGTTTAATGTTATATTTCTTTAGGATCTAAAAGATGAAGACAGAGAAAAGAGTCAATAAAGGAGATCAGAAATCTTTAAGCAAAATTCACTGTCTACCAAACTCTATGTAAAAGTTTGCTTTTGATGTCTTTTTCCCTTTATTTCCCTTATATTTTCCCTTTTTCCCATCCTTTTTTCAAAAAAATATTTTTCCAATTACATGTAAAGACAATATGTAATATTTGTTTTTGAAATCTGAGTAATATATTCCTTCCCTCTCTCCATCCTCTACCCCTTCATTGAGAAGGCAAGCAATTTGGTATAGGTTATACATGTGCAGTCATGTAAAACATAATTCCATATTAGTCATATTGTAAAAGAAAACACAGACCAAAATAAAAACAAAACAAGAAAAATAAGGTAAAAAAAAGTATGCTTCAATGTGCATTCAGACTTCATCAGTTCTTTCTCTGGAGGTAGATAGCACTTTTCATCACTGGAATTGTCTAGATCATTGCATTGAAAGAAAAGCTAAGTCATTCACAGTTGATCATCATACAATATTGCTTTACTGTATACAGTGTTCTCTTGGTTCTTCTCACTTCATTTTGAATCAGTTCATGCAAGTTTTTTTCATGTTTTTCTGAAAGCATCCTGCTCATCATTTCTCATACTACAATAGTATTCCATCACAATCATATACCACAACTTATCCAGCAATTTCCCAATGGATGGATATCCTTTCAATTTCTAATTCTTTGCCACCACGTAAAGAGATACTATAAATATTTTTGTAGATATAGGTCTTTTTTATTTTTAAAAAATATCTTTGGGATACAGATCTAGTAGAGATGTTGATGGATTAAAGGGTACAGACAGTACCCTTTGGGTATAGTTCCAAATTGCTCTCCAGAATGGTTGGATCAAATTACAATTCCACCAACAGTACATTAAGTGTCTCCATTTTTCTACATGCCTTCCAACATTTGCGATTTTCCTTTTGTTTCATGTTTGCCAATCTAATAGATATGAGGTGGTACTTCACAGTTGTTTTAATGTGTTATTTCTCTAATCAATAGTGATTTAGAATATTTTTTTCATATAGCTTTGATTTCATCTTCTGAAACCTGCCTATTCATATCCTCAGACATTAATCAACTGGGAGATGACTTTTATTCTTATAAATTTGACCCAGTTATCTATATATTTGAGAAATGAGGCTTTTATCAGAGAGACATGCTATAAAAATATTTCCCCAGTTTTTTGTTTTCCTGCTATTTGTGGCTGCATTGGCTTTGTTTGTGCAAAATCCTTTTAATTTAATGTGATCAAAATTATCCATTTTACATTTACTAATGCTCTCTCTTGTTTGGTCATAAATTCTTCCCTTATACATAGATCTCACAGGTAAAGTATTTCATGTTCCTCTAATCCATTTATGGTATCACCCTCTATGTCTAAATCATGTATCCATTTTGACCTAATCTTGGTATACAATGTGAGATGTTGGTCTCTACTTAGTTTTTGCCAAACTGATTTCCATTTTTCCCAGTAATGAGTTCTTGTACCCAAAACTTGGACTTTTGGATTTATCAAACACTAGATTACTATGGTCACTTACTACTTTGTCTTGTATACCAAATATATTTCACTAATCCACCACTCCATTTCTTAGCCAGTACCAGATAGTTTTGATGATTACCACTTTGTAATCCAGTTTCAGATCCAATACAGCTAGGCCATCTTCTTTTACTTTTTTTTTCTCATTAATTTCCTTCATATTCTTGACCTTTTGTTTTTCCAGATGAATTTTGTTATTTTTTTTCCTAGCTCTATAAAATATTTTTTTGGCAGTTTGGTATGGCACTGAATAAGTAAGCTAGGTAGAATTGTCATTTTTATTATGTTGGCTTGGCCTATCCATGAACAATTGATATTTTCCCATTTTTTTTCAGATCTGACTTTGTGTCAAAAATATTTTGTCATTGTGTCAAAATAGTTCCTCAGTTTGTCTTGGCAGGTAGAGTTCCAAGTATTTTCTATGGTCTGCAGATAGAATTTCTCTATCTTTTGTTCCTGGACTTTGTTGTTAATACATAGAAATGGTGATGATTTATAGGTTTATTTTATATCCTGCAACTGTGCTAAAGTTGTCAGTTATTTCAACTAGTTTTTTATTTGGTTCTTTAGGATTCTCTAAGCATATCATTACATCATCAGCAAAGAGCGATAGTTTTATTTCTTCATCGCCTATTCTAATTCTGTAGGCTTCTTTTTCTTCTCTTATTGCTATAGTTAGCAGTTAAGGTACATTGTTGAATAATAGTGGTGATAATGGGCATCCTTGCTTCCCCTCTGATCTTACTGGGAAAACGTCTAGCTTATCTTCATTACAGAAAATTCTTGCTAATGGTTTTATTTTATTATTATTATTATTATTTTTTAAGCAATTGGGTTAAGTAACTCGCTCAAGGTTACATGGCCAGTCATTATTTGTGTGTGGGTGCTCATTTTCTGAGGCCGGATCCGATCTCGGGTCATCCCAACTCCGAGGCAGGTGCTCTTACTCACTGTGTCACCTGGCCGCCCCTTGCTAATGGTTTTAGATAGATACTATTTATCATTTCAAGGAAGGCTCTATTTATTCCTATGCTTTCTAGTGTTTTTGATAGGAATGAGTGTTGTATTTTGTTGAAAACTAGCCCTGAATTTGTGGTATAAATCCCATTTGGTAACATAGTATGATCTTTGTGATATATTGCAGTAATCTCTGTTAGTATTTTATTTAAAATTTTTGCATCAATATTCGTTAGAGAAATTGGTCTATAGTATTCTTTTTCTGTTTTGGCTCTTCCTGGTTTAGGTATCAGTATTTGTGTTGTAAAAGGAATTTGGTAGGACTCTTTCTTTGCCTATTTTTCAAAACAGTTCATATAGTATTGAAATTAATTGTTATTAAATGTTTGGTAGAATTTATGTCTGAATCCATCTAGCCCTAGGAATTTTTTCTGAGAGAGATCATTGATGGCTTGTTTAATTTCCTTTTCTAAGATAGGGTTATTTAAGCATTCTACTTCCTCTTCTGTTAATCATGGCAATTTATTTTTTTGCAAATATTCATATATTTTACTTAAATTGTTAGCTTTATTGTCATATAATTTAGCAAAAATAACTCCTAATAATTGCTTTAATTTCCTCTTCTTTGGTGGTGAGTTCATCCTTTTCATTTCTGATACTAGTAGTTTTTTGGTTTCTTCTTTTAAAAAATTATACTAACCAATGCTTTATTTTTTTCCCCAGAAAACTAGCTCCTAGTTTTATTTATTAGTTCAATGGTTTTCTTGCTTTCAATTTTATTAATCACTCCTTTGATTTTCAGGATTTGTAATTTGATGTTTAAATAAGAATTTTTAATTTGTTCCTTTTCTACTTTTTTTAGTTGCACACCCAATTCATTGATCTGTTCTTTCTCTATCTTGTTGATGCAAGCATTTAGAGATACAAAGTTTTCCCTAAGTATTGCTTTGTCTGCATCCAATAAATTTTTGTATGCTGTCTCTTTGAATTTATTATTTCTATGATTCATTCTTTAGGTTTAGATTAAATGACTTCCAATTAATTTTTAATTTATGTTTCCACAGCCCTTTTATGAAAGCAATTTTTTTTTATTGCATTATGATCTGAAAAGGATGCATTTAACATTTCTGCTTTTCTGCATTTGTTTGTGAGGTCTTTGTTCCCTAAAACAGAGTCAATTTTTGTGTAGGTGCCATGTACCACTAAGAAAAAGATATATTCCTTTCTGTCCCCACTCAATTTTCTCCAGAGGTCTATTATATTTAACTTTTTGAAAATTTTATTAACCTCCTTAACTTCTTTCCTTCTTTCCAGTTTATTTTTTTTTTTTGTTAGATTTATCTATCCTGTTAATTTTTTTTTTTTGTTAGATTTATCTAGTTCCTTAAAAAATGATCTAATTCTGAGAGGAGAAAGTCAAAGAAAGTATAGTTTTACTGTCTATTTCCTCCTGCAACTCATTTAACTTTTCCCTGAAGAATCTGGATATATATAGTTAATATTGATTTTACTTCATAGTATATGGTATTTTTTTTAGAAAGATGTAGTTTCTTTCCTTGTATCTTTGAATAAGCTCTATTTTTGCTTTTGCTTTGTCTGAAATCATAATTGCTCCCCCTGCTATTTTTTTTTTACTTTAGCCAAAGCATAATAGAGTCTGTTCCAGCTCCTTACCTTTACTCTGTGTGTTCTTCTCTACTTCAAGTGTGTTTCTTGTAAACAATATATTGCAGGACTCTGGTTTTTGATCCACCCTGCTATCCAATTCTATTTTATGGGAGAGTTCATCCCCATTCACATTCATAGTTATGATTATTGTGTATTTCCCTCCATCCTGCTCCCCCCTTCCCATTTATCCCTTTTTTTCTCTCCTTTTACCCTGTACTTCCTTAAAAGCATTTTGCTTCTGGACACCCACCTCCCCCAGTCCACCTGCCCTTCTATCAGTAATCCCGCACTCCTTTCTCTTATGCCTTTTCTCTCCTACTTTCCTGTAGGGTAAAATAGATTTCTATACCCAAATGAGTGTGTATGTTATTTCCTCTTTGAGCTAATTCAGATGAAAGTAAGGTTCAAGTGTTGCTTGCCACCACCCCCATCTTCCCCCCTTTACTCTAAAAGCCCTTTTGTGCCTCTTTTATATGAGATAATCTACCACATTCTACCTCTCCTTTCCTCCTTCTCCCAGAACATCTTTTTTTTTTCTTATGCCTTAATTTTATTTATTTGAATATCATCCCATTATAGTCAACTCACACATGTGCCCTCTGTGTACACTCCTTCTACCTGGTCTAATAGAAAGTTCTTAGTAGTTACAATTATTATCTTTCCATTTAAGAATGTAAACAACTTAACCTTCTTGAATCCCTTATGACTTCTATTTCCTGTTCCCTGAAAGCTTCTCTTCAGTCTGATATTTGAAGGTCAAATTTTCTATTCAGCTCTGGTCTTTTCATCACAAATGCTTGAATTTCATTAAATAATTTTTCTCCCTTAAGGATTATACTCAATTTTGCTAGATAGGTGACTCTTGGTTGTAGTCTTAGCTGCTAACTCTTGCATTATGCTGATTGGCTCCATGATACTTGCATTATTTCTTTCTGGATACTGGTAGTATTTTCTCCTTGATCTGGGAGTTCTGGAATTCAGCTAAAATATTCCTGGTAAGTTTTCATTTTGGGATCTCTTTCAGGAGGTGATCAATGGATTCTTTAAATTTCTATTTTACCCTCTGGTTTTAGGATATCAGGGAAGTTTTTCTTAACAATTGCTTGAAAGATGATGTGTAGGCTCTTTTTTTCAATCATAGCTTTCAGGAAATCCAATATTTCTTAAATTATCTTTCTCTGATCTATTTTCTAGGTGAGTTGTTTTTCCAATGAGATATTTCCTATTTTTTTTCATTCTTTTGATTTTGTTTTATTGTTTCTTGATGTCTCATAGAGTCATTAGCTTCTACTTGCCCAATTCTAATTTTTAAGGAATTATTTTCAGTGAATTCTTTCAATTTCTATTTTGCCCATCTGGTTCTAAAATACCAGGGCAATTTTTCTTGAGAATTTCTTGAAGGATGATTTCTAGGTTCTTTTTTTGATCATGACTTTCAGGTAGTCCAATAATTTTTAAATTATCTCTCCTGGATCTATTTTCTAGGTCATTGGTTTTTCCAATAAGATATTTCACATTGCCTTCTATTTTTTCATTTGTTTGGATCTGTTTAATAGTATCTTGATTTCTTGTAAAGTCATTAGCTTCCATTTGCTCCAATCTAATTCTGAAGGAATTATTCTCTTCAGTGAGCTTTTGAAATTCTTTTTTTCCATCTGGCAAATTAGGCTTTTTAAGGCATTCTTCTTCTCATGGGCCTTTTGAATCTCTTTTTCCATTTGAGTTAGTCTATTTTTTAAGGTGTTATTTTCTTCAGTCAGGTTGTTGACTCTCTTTTCATGATTTTCTTGCATCATTCTCATTTCTCTTCCCAATTTTTCCTCCACTTCTCTTACTTGATTTTCAAAATCCTTCTTGAGCTCCTCTATGGCCTATAATCAGTTCATATTTTTCTTGGAAGCTTTATAAAGTTGGAGGGGGGAGAGAGCAGATGAGGGGTGGTATACAGTGAGATCGCTGTTTTCAGGTGATGGGTAGGGGAAAGATGGGGAGAAAATTTGCAACTCAAAATCATGTGGAAGCTTTTGGTGCCAGAGTTCTGACTACATTGTCTTCCTCCCATTCCATGCTTTGATCCTTTTTGTCCCCCAAAAAGGAATCTAAGGTTTGATTTCTGTGCTTGCTTTGCTTCCTTTGCTTGCTCATGTTGCCACTCAATTACTTGACTTTTGAGTTTTTGCCACAGTAAAACTCTGCTTCCAGAGAGGAAAGCTTTGTCCCAATTCGCTGGGGTTTTCACAGCTGCTGGAGCTATTAGTTGGTTGCCCTCTCTGTAGCCCCCCACAAGCTCTGGCTCACTGGTCACATATCGCAGGACCTCCACCCAAGACCATGATCCAGATCTAGGCAGTTTAAGGCAAGAGTTAATACCCTTTGAATGGTTGAAAGAGTTATTACACTCTGAATGATTGCTTGGTCCCCCTACGATCTGTAGGCCAGGAGCTCTGAAGCAGTCACATGGAAGTGGCTGCATGGCCATGGCTACACAGCCTGGCACTGCTGCTTCTCATTCTGGGGGCAAAGGCCAGACTGTGCCTCTAGGCCCCCCCCCCCCAAGTTCCAACAAAATTCTAAACTAACCGTTTTACTTTTTCTTTGGCACTTATGGGTTGATATTTCTGGAAACCACCACAGCTGCTTGTGATCCACTCTCCCCAAGTCTGCTCTAGCCACTGCTGGTCAGGCTGCCCTGGGGCTAAAACTATGGTCTCACTTGGGGCTGGGCTCAGCTCCCAGCATTTTGTGATAGACTCTTCCTGCTGGCCTGCCTTCAGTGGAAGATTTGTTTCTCTCTGGCACTTTGTGGGTTCTGTAGCTCTAAAATTTGTTTAGAGTCATATTTTATAGGTATTTGAGGTGGTCATGGGGGAGCTCACAGAGTTTTCCTGCTCCTATGCTGCCATCTTGGCTCTACCCTCCAGGAATTATTTTCTTGAGTGAGCTTTTGTACCTCCTTTTCCATCTGGTCAATTCTGCTTTTTAAGGAGTTCTCTTCAATGGATTTTTGTGCCCCCCCCCCCCCTTTTTAAATTTACCCATTGTTTTTTGTTTTGTTTTGTTTTTGCTTTTTGGAGGGCAATTGGGGTTAAGTGGCTTGCCCAAATAAGACTAGTAAGTGTTAAGTGTCTGAGGCCAGATTTACACTCAGGTTCTCCTGACTGTATTCACTGTACCACCTGGCTGCCCCAAGGAATTTATATTTTATTCTTTTTTTTTTTTTTTTTTGCTTTTTGGAGGGGGAAAAGCAGGGCAATTGGCATTAGGTGACATGCCTAAGGTCACACAGCTGGTATGGGTTAAGTGTCTGAGGCTAGATTTGAACTCAGGTCCTTCTGACTCTAGCACTGGTGCTCTATTCACTGAGCCATGTAGCTACCCCCTCACTGTATACCTTCAATAGCTTAGGGAGAGCCTACCTGGTCATATAAGCTTATCATCTTTGTTGTACATATATTGCGTCTCTGTTCCATAATCCTTTGCTTCATTGTCCATGCCTCCATTATTTTTTTCTGATAGGTATCAATTCTATTCAAAAACAGGTAAAGGATCTGGGTTTCATAGCCTCTTCCAGAATTCCTGATGGCTTTTATTCGACTGGTTATATTTTGCCTTAAAAGAGAAAACAGGGATTCAATTTTCATATCTTTGACTTGATAAACTGAAAACAATCATGTGTATTTTTAGGGCATTTTCATATACATATATATGCTCACATCTGACTATTATGAGACCCCTAGGAGCTAGAGACAGAGATTATTATTCCTGTTTTGTAGATGAGGAAACTAAACACCGAGAAGTAAGATTTTTCAGCACCCTTAGGTTGGTTCTCAAAAATCTTATCAGCCTCTAAAACTGTCACCATCCTTTTATGCATCTTATTAAAGTCACAATGGTATAGCAAAGTTTTTTTGTTATTTTAATTTGTTAAAAAATATCTCTTTCATGATACAAAAAATGCACCCATGTAAGTCTGGGCAGGGGAAGAGCAGAGCATGTGGGTGCTACACCAGCATGGACCTGAGAACAGACTACAGAGGAGAGCTAGCCCAGGCAGCAGATCCACCCACCCCAAGGATGATTTGCAGATGCCTCACCACCAAACAAAGGATGGATTGGAGCTGGGTAAGAGAAAGTGCAGGGCCTGTGGCAGCAGCTTCTCCTGAGGCTATCAGCTTGCAGCCTGGATGTCTAAAAATCTGCTACTTGAACTTTCAGGAGCCAAGATGGCAGAATAAACCTTAGCTTTCCTAATCCCCCTCCCTGACTCTGAAAACCCAGAGATTAATGTCCCACCCAATGTAAAATCCTGAAACAGTGGCAACAGCCTCAGGCTTGGGAGTCCTAGAGGAAGGGTGTGACTGAAGCTGTGCTGAGCCTGAAGTGCAGGGTGGGAGGCATCCCAACAAGCCCCATCTCAGCTGACCAGCAGGAAATCCCAAAGACCAGGGGGGCAGAGCCAGCAAGTGCTAACAACAGAAGCCCAGGTGTGCCTTAGCACCACCAGAGGAATCTGCAGACACCAGCTCTGCTGGCCATCAGATGCTGAACCTGCCTGAGTTGTAACTCAGAGGCACAGAGGCTGAAACCTGAAAGGGTGGTCTGGCCACCCTTTCCCCACATGTTACTCTGTGAGCCTCAAGGTAACGCAGGGGAAACACTGAGAGTCCTGGCCTTGGCCTCAATCTAGACACCCAGAAGTTATAGCATACAAAGTCAACAACCAAACCCCTAGCTCCCAGCCTGAGAAGTGTGGTACATCTATACCCCAGAAGCAGAAATCCACTCTAAAAATGCAGGACATAGTCAATCACAATAGGCAGAAGGAAATTGTAAAATCAAGAAAGATACAATCCTACTATAGTGAGCAAGAACAACCAAATTCAGAGGACAACATGGACTCTATACTCACACCTGAGACCACAGAAGGAAATATGAACTGGTCTCAAGACCAAAAAGCATTCTTGGAGCAGCTCAAGAAAGATTTTATAAGCCAAATTAGAGAGGTAGAAGATAAATTTAAATCTACATTGACTAAATTGGAAAAAAAATCTCACTGAAGGAAACAAATCTTTAAAAAGTAAAATTTGTGAACTGAGACAGGAGGTTCAAAATCTAACTGGAGAAAATATCTCCCTAAAAAAGGAGCTTCAAAAACTAACTGAGGAAAACAATTCCCTAAAAATTAGAATCAGTCAAATTGAAGCTAAGGACTCTATGATGCATCAAGAGTCAGTCAAACAAAACATGAAGATTGAAAAATTAGAAGACAATGTAAAATATCTCACTGGGAAAACAACTGACCTGGGGAACAGACCCAGGAGAGAAAACCTAAGAATTATTGGTCTACTAGAAAGCCACAAAAAATCAAAACAAAACAAACAAACAAACAAAAACCAAAAGAGCAGCCTGGACAACATCCTCCAAGAGATTGTTAAAGGAAACTGTCCTGAGGTCCTAGAATCAGAGGGTAAAATAGTTATTGAAAGAATTCACCAGACTTCTCCTGAAAAAGTTCCCCAATTGAAAACTCCAAGAAATATCGTAGCCAAATTCAAGAATTACATGGTCAAGCAGAAAATACTGCAAGCAGCCAGAAAGAAACAATTCAAATATCATGGAACTACAGTCAGGATTACATAGGATCTAGCAGCTTCTACATTAAAAGATTGGAGGGATTGGAATTTGATATTTCATAAGGCAAAAGAGCTTAGACTGCAACCAATGATCAACTACCCAGCAAAACTGAACATAATATTTCAGGCAAGGAGATGGTCATTTAATGAAATAAGGAACTTCCAGACTTTCCTGATGAAAAAGCTAGAGCTCAATGGAAAATTTGATCTCCAAATACAAGACTCAAGAGAGACATAAAAAGGTAAACAAGGAAAACACACACACACATATGCATACACATACCCACACATATACACACATATATAACTTGTGAATCAATAAGAGCAAACTGTTTACATCCTTATATGACCTGTCAATATTGAAATTTATATAATTATCACTACATTAAAAGGGATATACATAGAGGGTGTTGGTATAAACGAACTAATCTGATGATTAAAAACCTTATTAAAGGGTACAAAGGGGTTGTAATGGAAGAAAAGGATGAGGGAGTAAAGGGTAAATTATGCCATATAGAGGGAAAGGAGTGAGGAGAGGAGCACTGTATGAAATTTATTCTCATTGGTTTGGGTTCAAGGAGGGAATAACATACTCTGTTAAGTATAAAAATCTATTGTGCCCTAGGCACAAATCTATTGTGCCCTAGGCACAAATCTATTGTGCCCTAGGCAGTAGGGGAGTAAGGAGGAAAAATGGGGGTGGTTAGAAGGAGGGAAATAGTAGTAAGGGGAAAGGGTAAGTAAAGGAGGGTCCAGGGAGGGAATACTGAGGGAGGTGGTGGTCAAAAGGAAAACTTATAAGGAGGGAAAGGGAGAAGGAAGAAATAAAAACATAAACAGGGGAGGGAATAGGATAGGGGAAAAGACACATATAGTAATCATAATTGTGAATGTCAATGAGATGAACTCTCCCACAAAACAGAGGTGGATAGTAGAATAGATTAAAAACCACAATACTACAATATACTGTCTACAAGAAACACATTTGAAACAAGGGGATATGCACAGGGTAAAGGTAAAAGGCTGGAGTAGAATATATTATGCTTCAGCTAACATAGACAAAGCAATCCTTATCTCAGATAAAGCAAAAGGAAAAATAGATCTAATTAAGAGATAAGGAAGGAAATTATATCCTGCTAAAAGACACCATCAAGAATGAAGCAATATCATTACTTAACCAAGTAATGCACCAAGCAGTATAGCATCCAGATTCCTAGAGGAGAAGTTAAGGGAATTAGAGGAAGAAAAAGATAGCAAAACTATACTAGTGGGGGACCTTAATCTCCTCCTTTTTGAACTTGATAAATCTAGCCTCAAAATAAACAAGAAAGAAGTTAAGGAGGTGAATAGAATTTTAGAGAGGCTAGATATGATAGATCTCTGGAGAAAACTGAATGGGGATAAAAAGGTATATACCTTCTGCTCAGTGGTACATGGCATACACACAAAAACTGACCATGTATTAGGGCATAAAAACCTCATAATTCAGTGCAGAAAGGCCGAAATGTTAAATGCATCCTACTCAATGCAATAAAAATCATGTGCAATAAAGGGCCATGGAAAGATAGACTAATAACTAATTGGAAACTAAATAATTTAATCCTAAAGAATGAGTGGGTCAAACAAGAAATTACAGAAACAATAGTAACTTCATTCAAGAGAATGACAATAATGAGACAACATACCAAAACTTGTGAGATGCAGCAAAAGCAGTTCTTAGGGGAAGTTTTTATCCCTGAGTGCACACATGAATAAAATAGAGAAAATGGAGGTCAATAATTTGGGCATGCAACTGAAAAAGCTAGAAAAAGAACAAATTGAAAATCCCCAATTAAATACTAAATTAGAAATAATGAAAACCAAAGGAGAGATTAATAAAATTGAAATTAAGAAAACTATTGAATTAATAAATAAAATGAGGAGCTGGTTTTATGAAAAAAACAATAAAATTAATAGACCTTTAGTCAATATAATAAAAAAAAGAAAGAAGAAAACCAAATTATGAGCTTAAAAAATGAAAAGGGTGGATCTACCTCCAATGAAGAGGAAATTAAAAACAATAATTAGGAATCATAATGCCCAATTTTATGCACATAAATTTGACAATGAAATGGATGAATATTTACAAAAATATAAATTGCCCAGATTAACTGAAGAGGAAGCAAATTACTTAAATAGCCCCATCTCAGAAAAAGAAATTAAATAAGCCATCAACAAATTCCCTTGGAAAAAATCTCCTGGGCCAGATGGATTTACTAACAAATTTTGTCAAACATTTAAAGAACAATTGATTCTAATACTTTACAAACTATTTGGGAAAACTGGTGAAGAAGGAGTCCTACCAAATTCTTTTTGACACAAATATGGTACTGATACCTAAATCAGGAAGAGACAAAATGGAGAAAGAAAATTATAGACGAATTTCCCTCATGAATATAGATGCAAAAATTTTAAATAAAATATTAGCAAAATGACTACAGCAACTTATCACAAGAATAATATACTTTGATCGGTAGGATTTATTCCAGGAATGCAAGGATGGTTCAATATTAGGGAAACTATCAGTCTAATTGATCATATCAACAAAAAAACTATATGATTATCTCAATAGATGCAGAAAAGGCCTTTGACAAAATACAACACCCAAATCCTATTAAATACACTAGAAAGTATAGGAATAAATGGAGTCTTCCTTAAAATAATAAGCAGTATCTATCTAAAACCATCAGCAAGTGTTATATGTAATGGGGATAAGCTAGAAGCATTTCCAATAAGATCAGGGGTAAAACAAGGATGCCCATTATCACCCCTCTTATTCAATTTGGCACTAGAAATATTAGCAGCAGCAATAAGAGAAGAAAAAGAAATTGAAGGAATCAAATTAGGCAAAGAAGAGACTAAGCTATCACTATTTGCAGATGATATGATATACTTAGAGAATCCCAGATAATCAAGTAAAAAACTACTTGAGATAATAAATAAATTTGGCAAAGTTGCAGGATATAAAATAAACCCACACAAATCCTTGGCATTCCTATATGTCTATATATATCTATATCTATATCTATATCTATCTATCTATATAGATATAGATATGATATATCTATCTATCTCTATCTATATCTATCTATATATCTATATGATATATCTATCTATCTATCTATATCTATCTATCTATAGATATAGATATAGATAGATATAGATAGATATCTATATGATATATCTATCTATCTATCTATATCTATCTATCTATAGATAGATAGATATAGATATAGATAGATAGATATATAGATAGATATAGATAGAGATAGATAGATAGATATAGATATAGATAGATAGATTTTTTTTTTTTTTTGCTTTTTGGAGGGCAATTGGGGTTAAGTAACTTGCCCAAGTTCACATGGCTAGGTTTTTTTGTTTGTGTGTGCATTAAGTGTCTGAGGTAGGATCCAAACTCAGGTCCTTCTGACTCCAGGGCCAACGCTCTACTCACTGCACCACCTAGCCACCCCTCCTATATATTTCTTATGAAATCCAACAGCAAGAGATAGAAAGAGAAATCCCATTTAAAGTTACTGTAGACATTATAAAATGTTTGGGAATCTACCTGCCAAAAACAAACCCAGGAACTATACAAACACAACTACAAAATACTTTTTACACAAATAAAGTCAGATCTAATTAATTGGAAAAACATCAGTTGCTTGTGACTAGGTCAAGCTAATATAATAAAAATGACAATTTTACCTAAATTAAATTACATATTTAGTGCCCTCCTGTAAAGCCACACACAAGCAGCTTTCCAGAGGATTGCTGCTGTGAACAGCTTTCAATGTTTTGATTACATAATATAGTGAACACTCTATTCAATAACAAATCAGAGCAAAACATTCACAGAAAATCAAGTTACACCATTCACAATGTTACAACTTATCATAGAAAAACAAAATACAGCATTCACAATGACTTATTACTAAAATGGCCACATAGTTTTCACCAAAGTGGTCACAATAGTTTTCAACAAAGTACAATCATTTAGTAACCCAATCATGCAATCATCCTTAAGGGGCCTTGCCTCCTTAAGGGACACAAAATACAAAAGTCAAAATACTCCACCCCTGGGTAGTACATTCATTTAGTCAATCACAGAGTTTTTAATTCAATCACAAAGTACAATCTCAAATAAATTAGAATTCCATCAGTTATTACTCAACACAAAATAACAAAATTCAGCAGACAGGGCTTCCAGCTGTCTGACCATTACATCCATACCTAGTTAGTTACCAGAGAAGGAAGTACCAACATCTGGATTTTCAAAGCTGGGGGAAGCTAATGGCTGCCCAGAGTCTCATCTGGCCAAATCACACAACTCTTCTCAAAGTGACTCCCAAAGCAAAACCTCACATCAGGGTCAGTCACTGCTCACTATTCACAGAGAGATCTTTTCATATTGACTCAGGGCAGGCTTTCAGCTTTCATGGTTTCCCTACCATGGTCCCATCTCCTACCTGAATTCACCAAACTGTCACCTGGGTTCAAAGGCAAACAGCTCTCATCTCTTTGTCCAGTTCTCTGTGCAGTTGCTATTCCACACTGAAGCTCACAGTGTCCAGTTCACCTTAAATCCTTCACAGCCTTTATTCCTGGGAAGTCAAGGTTTAACAAAGCCACAAAGACAAAGTACCAACACCACAGTCATGTCTCCTCTGGCAGCTCCAACTGGCCCTCAGAAGTCTTCAGCAGCTTTACTTGCTCTCAGAAGTCCTCAGCAGTTCAGCTGGCCCTTAGAAGAAGCTCCGTCATCATAAGTTCCCAGGAAATTCTTACTTTCCCAGCTGGGGTTTTTCCTTATATACAGAATTGCTCCTCCCTGCTTAGCCCCTTCCTGTTATGTCAGCAACAGGGGTTCCCTGTTCAGCCCCTTCCTATTACATCAGCAACAGGAGTTCATACCTTCTGTTTCTTTAACAGAAGCTTAATTTGAAACTAGGTGCTAAGTACTTGTCAGTTTAGCAATACAAAAGTATCTTCAAATTTCATTACTATTACACATACCAATCAATATACCAAAAAATTACTTTATAGAGCTAGAAAAAATAGTAACAAAATTCATTTGGAAGAACCAAAGGTCCACAATATCAAGGGAACTAATGAAAAGAAATGCTAGAGAAGGTGGCCTAGCCATACCAGGTATTAATCTGTATTATAAAGTAGCAGTCATCAAGACTACTTGGCTGAGGAACAGAGTAGTGGATCAATGGAATAAATTGGGTAAACGAGACCCAGCAGTCAATGACTATAGTAATGTACTGTTTGACAAACCCAAAGACCCCAGTTTTGGGGATAAGAACTCACTATTTGACAAAAATTTCTGGGAAAACTGGAATATAGTATGGCAGAAACTGGGCATAGACCATGATCTAACCCCGTACACCAAAATCAAGTCTAAATGGGTGCATGATCTAGGTATAAAGTCTGTAAGCAATCTGGGAAAGCAAGGAATAGTTTACCTGTCAGATTTATGGAGAGGGGAAGATTTTATGACCAAATGAGAATTAGAGAGCATTATAAAATGTAAAATGGATAATTTTGACTACATTAAATTGAAAAGTTTCTGTACAAACAAAGCTAATGTAACCAAGATTAAGAGGGAAGTGGAAAATTGGGGAAAATTGATTTTTACAACCAGTGTCTCTGATAAAGGCCTCATTTCTAAAATATGCAGAGTTGAGTCAAATCTGTAAGAACACAACTCATTCTCCAATTGATAAATGGCAAAAAGATATGAACAGGCAGTTTGCAGAGGAAGAAATTAAAGATATCTATAAGCATATGAAAAAATGCTTTAAATCACTATTGATTAGAGAAATGTGAGTCAAAACAACTCTGAAGTATCACATCTCACTGGTCAGATTGGCTAAGATGACAAAACAGGGAAATGATCAATGCTGGAGAGGATGTGGAAAAATTCAAACACTAAAGCATTGTTGGTGGAATTGTGAACTGATTCAACCATTCTGGAGAGCAATCTGGAACTATGCCCAAAAGGCTATAAATAAGTGCATTCCCTTTGACCCAGCTATACCACTTCTAGGGTTGTATCCCAAAGAGATCATAGAAGTGGGAAGAAATATGTACAGAAACATTTATAGCAGCTTTTTTTGTGGTGGCAAAGAATTGTAAATCAAGGGGATGCCCATCAATTAGGGAATAGCTAAACAAGTTGTGGTATATGAATGTAATGGAATACTATTGTGCTATAAAAAATAAGAAGCAGACAGACTTCATAATAACCTGCAGACTCTTGTATAAACTGATGCTGAGTGAGAAGAGCAGAACCAGGAGAAATTTTGTACATACTTACAGACACAATGTATGTGTGATGACCAGTTTTGATAGACTGGCTCTTCTCAGCAATGCAAGGTTATAAGAGAACTCCAAAAGACTCATGATGGAAAGAGATGTCCACATCCAGAGAAAGAACCACAGAGTTTGAATGCAGATTGAAGCAAACCACCTGCTGTTTTTCTTTTTCTTGTTTTGGTTTGTTTCCTCTTTCCCATTGTTCATTCCATCAGTTATAATCCTTCTGTACAACCTGACTAATGTTTAATGTGAAGGTATTTGCAGATCCTATATTTGACTGTATGTTGCTATGGTGGGGGGGGAAGGAGAAGGAGGGGAAAAATTTGAAACTCAAGGGATTGTGGAACTGAATGTTGTAAATTAAAAGTAAACAAATAAATTAATTTTATAGATAAATAAATAAAAATTTTAAAAAGAATGAAAATAGAAAAAAATATAAAACATCTCATTGGAAAAACAACTGGCCTTGAAAATAGATCCAGGAGAGATAATCTAAGAATTATTGGTGTACTGGAAAGCCATGATGAAAAAAAGAGCCTGGACAGTATCTTCCAAGAAATCATTAAAGAAAACTGTCCTGAGGTCCTAGAACCAGAGGGTAAAATAGTCATTGAAAGAATTCACCAGTCACCTCCTGGAGATCCCAAATTGAAAACTCCAAGAAATATTGTAGTCAAATTCCAGAATTATCAGGTCAAGGAGAAACTACTAAAAGCAGCCAGAAAGAAACAATTTAATTGTCATGGAACTACAATCAGGATCACACAGGATCTTGCAGCTTCTACATTAAAAGATCAGAGGGATTGGAATATGATATATCATAAAGCAAAGGAGCTTGGACTACAACTAAGGATCAATTATCCAGCAAAACTGAGCATAATCTTTTAGGAAACATGATGGATATTCAATGAAATAAGTGACTTCTGGACCTTCCTGATGAAAAGACTGGAGCTCAATGGAAAATTTGATCTTCAAATACAAGACTCAAGAGAGACATAAAAAGGTAAACAGGGAAAACACACACACACACACGCGCACACACACGCACACACACACACGCACACACACACACATAAGCTTGTTATTCAATAAGAGAAAACTGTTTACATCCCTATATGAAAGGATACCTGTTTATCTTGAGAATTGTATAATTATTATGAGATTTAAAAGGGATATACATATATAGAGGATGTGGATATAAATTAACTGATGTAATGGTAAAATCCTAATTAAGGGGTGCAAAGGGTTTGTAATGGGAGAAGAGGAAAGGAGGAAGCAGAAAAAGGTAAATTAGCAGCTAGGTGGTGCAATGAATAGAGCACTGGCCCTGGAGTCAGGAGGACCTGAGTTCAAGTCTGGTCTCAGACACTTAACACAAAACCAGCGATGTGACCTTGGGCAAGTCACTTAACCCCAATTGCCCTACCTTCCCCTCTCCAAAAAGCAAAAAACAAAAAACAAAAAAAGAAAAAGGTAAATTACATCTCATGAAAAGACACAAAAACTTATAGTAAAGGGAAAGAAAGGAGGGAGAAGAGCATTGTTTAGGAATTATTCTCATCAGATTTGGTCCAAGGAGGGAATAACATACTTTGTTAAGTATAGAAATCTTACATGCCCTACAGGCAGTAGAAGGGAAAAGGGGAAAGAAAGGTGGGGGGTTAGAATGGAGGGAAGAAGTAGTAAGGGAAAAGGTTAAGAAAAAGGAGGGAGGCTGATAGAGAGGGAATATTGAGGGAGGCAGTAGTCAAAAGCAAAACTCTTTTGAGGAAGGGAAGGGAGAAGGGAGAAATAAAAGCATAAATGGGGGGGGGGGGAAATAGGATGGAGAGAAAGACAGACAGTAATCATCTGTGAATGTGAACGAGAAGAACTCTTCCATAAAACAGAGCTGGATAGCAGAATGGATTAAAAACCATAATCCTAAGGTATGTTGTTTACAAGAAACACACTTGAAATAGGGGATTCACACAGGGTAAAGGTAAAAGGCTAGAGCTGATTATATTATGCTTCAGCTAAAGTAAAAAAGCAGGGGTAGCAAGCCTAATCTCAGACAAAACAAAAGCTAAAATAGATATAATTAAAAGAGATAAGGAAGGAAAGTGTGGCCTGCTAAAAGACACCATTGGCAATGAAGTAATATCTTTACTAAAGTAGTATAGCATTCAAATTCTTATAGGAGAAAAGGTAAGTGGCACAGGTTTGAAGAGTATGTATGTGTCAGGGACGGGGAAGTGGGGCAGGTTGTGAAGGGTTTTGAATACTAAACATGATTTTGCATTTCATCCCATAGGTCACTGAGAGTGACTGGAATTTATTGAGTAGACTTGTGCATAAGGAAGATAATTTTGACAGCTGAGTGGAGGGTGGAGTGGGGAAAAAAATTGTGACAGAACAACCAGTGGTCTATTATAATAGTACAGGCATGAGGTAATGAGGGCCTGTACCAGGGTGGTGGCAATATCAGAGGAGAGAAGGGTACATATGTGAGAGATATTGCTAAGGTAAAATCAACAGGTCTTGCAACAGATTGAACATGGAGTGTAGTATGAGAAAGCGAGAAGTCAAAGACCTAAATTGCAAGTCTAGGAGGAAGGCAGTGTCCTCAGCAGTCATAAACAAGTTACGAAGAGTGGAGGGTTGGTTGGGGAATATAATGAGCTAAGTTTTGGACACATTGAGTGAACTGGGGCATCCAGTTCAAGATGTCCAATATGGAGTTGGTGACGTTGGTCTAAAAGTCAGAAGGGTGTATGAAAATCTGGCAAAGGAGACAGAGAAAGAAAGAATGGTCAGGTTGGTAGGAGGAGAACCTAGAGAGAGTAGTGTCATGGAAACTTAGAAAGAAGAGAGGAAGAAGAGTGTGCTCCAAGTTCAACAGTGTCAAAGTCTGCAGAGAGATCAAGAAGGATGAGACTTTTACCTAGCAATACCACTACTATGTCTGTATCCCAAGAGGTTTTTTTTTTAAAAAAGGGCGTAGGGGAGGGGAAGGACCTATTTGTACAAAAATATTTCTAATAGCTCTTTTTGTGATGACAAAGAACTGAAAATTAAGAGGAAGCCCATCAATTGGGGAATGATTAAAAATGTTATGGTACATGATAGAAATGAGCAGGCTGACTTCAGAAAAATTTGGAAGAACTTAGATGAACTGATGAAGTGAGCCAAACCAAAAGAACATTGTGCAGTGAATGTAATATTGCACAATGACCAACCATGAATGACTGAGTTATTCTTCGGAATACAATGATCTAAGACAATCCCAAAGGATTCATGATGACAAATGCTACCTACCTCCAGAGAAACAACTGATTGAGTCTGAATGCAGAATGAAGCATACTATTTTTCACATTTTTTTTCTTTTGGTCTATTTCTTCTTTCATAGCATGACTAATATGGAAATATGTTTTATGTGATTGAGCATATGTAACCTATATCAAATTGCTTACCATCTTAAGGGGGGAGAAATTTGGTACACAAAATTTTTTTAAATGGATGTTTAAAATTATCTTTACATGTAATTGGGAAAAATAATTTGGAAAAAAAAAGATTGAGGGTGAGCTATGTCCTAGTGCTCACCCCATGGACTAGGTCCAATATCTGGGGGATACAATGATAATTCTATTAAATGTTATATTTGAGTTTTGCAGTTCAGAAACCACAATAGAGTCTACACAGGAAATGGGGTCCCTTGGGGCAGAATGTGGAGTACAAATGAACTCAGAAACAGGATGCCAGAGGGCAAGTGGATCCCTAACATTACTGGGGAAAGAGGTGAATAAAACAATGTCAACCAAAGAGCTCTGTATCGCTCCTACACTCTGTACCACACATACTAGAAAAAGACTAAAGGTCTCCTTCTAGTATGACGTTGATTCATTAATCAACAGTCATTCAACAAGTACTAAATTTGCTTAATTATATTATCATCTAGTCCAAGTTGTGGATCAAAATGAATAGAATCTAGGCTATACTGCTGTAGAGTATAAGAGAACAGTGGCAATCAAGTGAAAGTAAGGTCTTTCTGGGAACTGTACCATGTGTCATACCTCAAAGTCTTTTCATGGGATCAAGTTATAAAGCAAATAGTGTTCCAAAAGGAAACTCTTCAGATTGTAAAGTAACCCTAGAAAAAAATAATTCAGCGAGGTGCTGTAGTCCTGGAGTCAAGAAGACCTGAGTTCAAATCTGGTCTCAGACACTTACTAGCTGTGTAACTCTAGTTGGGCAAGTCACAACTCATTTGTCTCATTTTCCTCATCTGCAAAATGGGGGTACTAATAGCACCCACCTCCCAGGGCACTGTGCAGATCAAATGAGGGAGATAGTAATTATAAAACACTTAGCAACGTGCCTGATACATAGTGAGCACTATATAAATGTTAGCTGTTGCTCTTGTTATTGGTGTTGTATTGTTATTGTTATCCAGAATCACTCCCAGAATGGGGAATCAATAACCTTCAGTGTCCCGAAAGAGAGATCCAGAGAGGGGCAGCTAGGTGGCACAGTGAATAGAGCACTGGCCCTGGAATCAGGAGGACCCAAGTTCAAATCCGACCTCAGACACTTAACACTTACTAGCTGTGTGACCTTGGGCAAGTCACTTAACCCCAATTGCCCTGCCTCCTCCCCTCCAAAAAGTAGAGGGGAGAGAGAGAGAGAGAGAGAGAGACAGAGAGACAGAGAGACAGAGAGAGAAAGAGAGACAGAGAGAGAGAGAGAGAGAGAGAGAGAGAGAGAGAGAGAGAGTACCAGAGAGCAAGAATAGGAACTGTGGTAAGAAATCAAGACTTGGAGTCAAGCATGAATGAGGTTGGGTCCAGAAGTGCCATTAGAAATTCTAGAGGTTATTTATATGCCCAATATATTCTCATGCACCAAGGCGCCTCCCTACCAAGGACAGTGCCTTTGCTACTCCTTCATGAAGCCTACTTATTTCTTGAAGATATCATGAGAAACTTCATGAAATGCCTTAAATGGGTATTCCATGTTTACATCATGTTTCCTCCTTTATAAGTCTAATAATTCTATTTTAAAAATAAAACCAAACAAAAGCCAAAATTAATATGGCATGACTAGGCACAACAGTGTTGGTTCACAGAGGTTATTGCTTTTATTTCTAGGTGCTCACAAACTATCTCTTTTAGATTTTGTTCAGATGTTCACAGGAGGCAAACCTGGCAGAGTGGGACCAAAGACTTCTCTGGTTATTCAGATGAGTACCCTGGGTAGCCACACTTGTCCTATCTAAAAGATTGAGGGCAACTGTACCTGAAATTAAATTGCTGCTCAGTTAAGAGTTAACAAAACAAAGCAATGGAAATGGGAACAGGGATCAAAACAGAAAGTACTGATCAGTCTATGATCAAAACCAGAAATCTGTGAGGTCACACACTTAGGATACTATGTAGAAACACATGGCCAGTTTGGAAGCAATAGGTCCAAAGCAGAGAGGGGTGTGTGTGTGTGTGTGTGTGTGTGTGTGTGTGTGTGTAGGATTAGGGGAGGTCTAAACAAAACTGTCAGGAAAACAAGTAGAGGAATTTTAATTTTATAAAAGAAAAGTTCTGTACTCTGCTTTTTATACACAAATCTTCCAGAGACGAATGTATTAATTAAATAATTCTAAGTATCTTTGCTTAGAGAGATAAAATCTATAAAAGCAGAAATCCATTCTGTCTTTGAAAATTTCTCTGATAACAAGCCATTTCCACTCATACTATATACTATGCTCCAACATTCCCAAAAGGGAAAAAATTCCACAGTAAGATAAAACATTGTAACAAAGTTCAGATCAAAGTTCAGCCAACAGTTCTAATTCTTTTTTTTTTTTTTATTCTTTTGCTCTTTGGAGAGCAATTGGGGTTAAGTGACTTGGCTAGCTTTTGTGTTAAGTGTCTGAGGCTGGATTTGAGCTCAGGTCTTCCTGAGTCCAGGGCCAGTGTTCTATTCACTGAGCCACCTAGCCACCCCAACATTTCTGATTCTTCAAACAGAATGGTAGTCACACCCTGAAAGATCATTTTCCTATTATCATTCAATCCTTCTTTAAGCATTCCTTCTAGAAATTCTTTTTTCAGTCTGGCCAGAGATAATTATTATTTATTAAATTCGTCAAAGACTTCCTCCTTCTTGTAGTTTGATCATTATATTCATTACTTCATGGAGGAGTCCCTCTTAGGCTGATCAGGCCTCTCCCTTGAGAATATTTAATAATTTAATTTATTTTATTATTAATTAATAATTATTAAATTATTAATTTAATAAGAATGCTATACAAATTCAGTGAAGGACACTTTCAGAAATGATAGATAAAGAAAGGTACTGATAAGGATTTCTCATTCAAATTAGACTAAGGTATTTTTCTCATTCAAATTAGACTAAGGTATTCAGACTAAAGTAAATATTATTTTATAATATGTAATAGTCTAGAGGAACTGAGGTAGGGGGAGAAGAAGGAAGGGAACTCAGGATGCTTTCAAATTCCTCCCTTTTGTGCACTCCAGCAACCAATCTGAAGCATAATCTATATTCATTAATATTAGGATCTCATTTTGTACCTCCTTTTTCTGTTCTTTAGATCACATTTAATCAGTATCAGGATATATAACTCTAGTTTGTTCATTGTAAATATGGAGTTCTCTTTCTTTTTACATTATCAAAACAATATGAAGAAACCTATTCTAGACGCTGTAACAGCATAACAAAAGGCATAATAGGGTTGAGGGCATAGTCTTGAATATGTGTTAGATTACTGGGGTACGGAAAGCTATTATTGGGGTATAGAATGCCACGAAGAGTATAGAAACAAGAACTAAGCATTCAAACACACCTGAACTTCCAGCCCTTCAATATCCTGAATAGTAGCTATAAGGCTAAACAGATTAGTGAAGGTATATGGGGTCAAAGTGGTCCAATTTAAAAACAATTGGAACTTTAATATTATTATTTTGATCAGTTGGCCAAGTATTTAGCCTGATCTCCTTAACCATGACTATTACAAAACAGATATTCTGAATCTATACATTGATAATTCCAATCTAGAAATAACTCAAAAGGTGTGTGTTCTAGTCCTTGTTCAAACCCTCACATCTTGTGTTCTGAAACTACATCTTCATCTCTAATTCTTAAGAAAAGAGGAAGGAGGGGGGCTCACTTTGAGAAGTGTTGTGTGATTTGACCAGATGAGACTCTGGGAAGCCGTTGTTGAGAGCCCCCCGGCTTTGAAAACCCAGATGTTGATGCTTCCCTCTCTGGTAACTGTGATTTGGTATTGATATAATGGTAGGACAGTTTGGAAGCCTGTCTGTTTGATCTGTAAGTTCTGTAACTCTGAAGTTTGGGGTGCTGACCTTTTTCCCCTGAACTAGGTAATGTATGTTTGTTTGATTAAAGTAAGCTTGTTAACCCATTTTGAGTTGCTTTCCTTTTGAAAAGCAAATCTAAGAACCTGTGTTGGCAGTCACCCTAGGGATATTGGGGTGCTTGCCGCTACAAAATGGCGACGAGGATGGGATCTGCTGAGTAAAAGGAAAGTATGGGGGCTGGGATAATTGTTTGTTTCCCAGTTGTGGTAGCTGTGATTCTGTGGAGCCATGGAGCAGGAGAGAACGGCCTGCATGCTGACTTCACTGAGCTGAGAGCAGGAATGGTGAGCTGCCTGCATGGAGACCTGTGGAGAAGCCTGGAGCTGCTGCCTTCCGCTGGAGGAGAAGGAACCCAGGAGTTTGGAGTTCAGCCACAGGACAAGATAAGGACTGTGGCAAAGCAGGGGCACTGAATGTGTTTCCTTGCTGCATCCCACAGTTTGGGACCCAGGGGGGATGGACTTGTGACTATGGTGGGTGGGGTGAAGTGCCATGGACCCCAAGGACCCCACTTTGGTTTTGTTGCCTAGTTCCCTCTCTGGATTTGGAACCAGGGGCTGGAGCAGTGTTATGGGAAGGACACCGCCCCCCTCCCAAGAGAACTTTATGTGATAATACTTTGTATTTTGTGAAGTGATGTGAAAATGCAATGTACTTTGTTTAAGACCCAGTGGCCACTTTGGTAACTTTAGATGTACCTTGAAAATATGACTTAAACGATGGTTAGTGATAATTGAAATGTAAACTGTCTATGTTATGGGCATACTTAGTAGGACTTTACTGAATAAGCTACTGATTGTACTTTGAGATATTGTTACAGATAAGAGACTAATTGAGTTAATCAAGACCTTGCCCCAGAGTGGAAGACTTGTACTTTGAAAACTGATGTAACTGATTGAGTTAACTTAAGAGTGACTATTTTTTGATTTTACTGATAAGTGGACTGAGTTAACATTTGCCCCATGAGTGGAAGACTTGGACTATTGTATTTTAAGATTATATTGTGATTTTCTTATGTACCTGGAAAATGTGACCTAAGAGATGTTTTAGTGCTAATTCAAATGTAAATTGTGTATGCTATGGGCAAGAAAGATCTTGGGGCCGAATGTAATGGAAATGCAGATTTAAAGATCTTCCCTGCCCCTAGCTTAAGTGCACCTGGAGCCTGTGGTGGGAGGCTTGTTTTTCAGGAAAGCCCACACCTTGATACTTTGTGATTGGGCAGTGGGTCAAGGAGGTTGTTACATTCTCTGAGCCAGGAGAAGGCTATATAAACCCTGAGGAGAGGCTTTGCTTTGGGGCTCACTTTGAGAAGTGTTGTGTGATTTGACCAGATGAGACTCTGGGAAGCCGTTGTTGAGAGCCCCCCGGCTTTGAAAACCCAGATGTTGATGCTTCCCTCTGGTAACTGTGATTTGGTATTGATATAATGGTAGGACAGTTTGGAAGCCTGTCTGTTTGATCTGTAAGTTCTGTAACTCTGAAGTTTGGGGTGCTGACCTTTTTCCCCTGAACTAGGTAATGTATGTTTGTTTGATTAAAGTAAGCTTGTTAACCCAAAAAAAAAAAAAAAAAAAAAGAGGAAGGAGAAGGGGACAGATTAAGCATTTAAGTAGCTCCTGTTATGTTTCAAGTGTTGTACTAAGTTCTTTTTACAAATTTATCAGTTGATCCTCACAACATCCCTAGGAGGTAGGTGATGATATTATCCCCATCTTACAACCAAGGCAAATAGTGGTTAAGTGACTTGTCCAGAGTCACATAGCTAGTAAGTATCTGAGGCTGGATTTAAATCCAGTCCTGACTCCAAGCCAAGTTCTATCCACTGTGCCACTTGCTACCTGTGTGCTATGCACATGGCAACTGGACTATTGTAAAAGTCAAAGGTGTTCACTAATACCTTATTCCATACTAAATATCTGGTGCTACATCTTGATGGACTTTTCAATCCCACCTGTGTCAGGCTCTTTTAATGGAATCACAGACATAGAAGGTGCATTTGTCATTGGTCCTGCTTCCAATCTGGGAACCTCTATGCATAAATCCATGGTCATAGGTCATTAAAGATTCTTGGTTCTTAGTTTGAACTGGCAAGTGAAAATTTATACATCATGTGTGGAGCCCAGCTGGTCAATCAAAAACTTCTGGTCTTCAGTTTATGCTCTGTCACCCTCTCCTCATCTATGAGAAGGGTTATCTTGTGGTTGCATACTGTAAAATGCACACTACACACTGCAAAAATGAACCTGGTTCAGAGAACTTCCTGTCATAAGAACAGTGACTTTTCTAAGTATACCTAGGCTTTTATGAACATTCCAGACTGAAAGCTGTTTGATACTATCTCGACAGTATCCAATTAAATCTTGCTCACTTCTCCTAGGCAGGGTGGACATTCAGGTGTTAATCAGGATTGTAAGTGTGACCAGCCAAATAATTGCCCCCTTGGAGCAATGATAGTACTGAGAAACAATGGGCTGTTGAGAATGTTCAGCACTGCATTTACAACCACCCATCTTCTTTCCCAATTTTAGATTAGCAATGTGGGCCTATCCCACTCAGATCATCAGTACCAGCAATGATGGCTAATGAAATGCATTTCATTGTAAAGAAGAGTATGGCCATCAAAGTTAACAATGTATGCAAAACTCATTACTGATATTTTATACCAACCTGAATCAAATACCTGCTTTTAAAAATTACACTTGTAGTAGGCAAAGGCACATCACAACAAAGGCAGTTGGGAGCTCCAAAATTTAGGTAACAATGGATTTCATGTTCCCCGCTAAATCTTTCCTAACTACTTCTAGGAAGGCACTCATCAGGAATGAATGGAGATGGCAAATACAACAATAAGGCACAATTTCTTTGCCCTGGAGTGATACATCTTTTTCATTTGGTCAGAGAGGTGGGTACCAGAAGAACCACCCTGTACTAAGCTCCACAGGAGAAAAAGTTCCTTTACAGTGAGATATATGAATTCAATGTTAAAGACTTGGGCTTTAAGGAACAGATTTGTGGTAAATAGTCTTTTACAAAGTCTCTCAGCAGTCTCTGAAACTGCTTTGGAGTGATGGCTTTGGAATCTGCTTTTAGCAGGAGGATAAACTCTAACTCATCCTAAAGACATATATACTAAAACAGAGATCTATGACAATGAAAACATTTAGCCATCTGAATAAAACCAATCTATAGACTAACAAAAGGAAAAAGGCCCATCAAGTAATCTATTATCTTTTTCTTGGTTTCCCAATATTATATGCCTTGGCATGAGTAAGGTACAATATTTGATGGGTTATTAAAATAATTTAGCTGACCAACCAGTTTTTGGACTACAGTAAAACCAATTGACCCCTTTAATCTTTTATTATGCCCATCATAGGAGCAAGATAAAGAATTATCTTTATCAAAAATGGGCTGATCTTGTAGAATAGCAAGGTTCACTTAATAGAAGCTTAGGAAAACATAAGACAAAGTAATAATTGTTCTGCCTGAGGATAAAAAAAATAAAAACTATAAATAACAGTGACTATGAAGTCAGCCTAAGCCTCCTATCTTTAAATCATCTAGCTATTCCCAAGATGGCCTTAGATTGCACTTCTGAAAAAAAAAAAAACCTCTCTATACACTTCATGCAGTCTATAAAAACAGAGGTACTGAAGATGGTTCATGACTTGAATTTTTAATTTAATTCTTTATACTCTCTCAAACCAAATTGCAAGTTTCCTTCTTCTAAGTGTATGATATAAATTCTGTGGGTTTTTTGCGGGACAGAATTGTTTTATATGTTTTATTTCCCATTCTAAGTATCTCCCATTCATTTTTTCCAAAGATGGACACTCAATTCTGATCTCATGTGTAGTAGGGAGATCTCAAAGCCCACCGTCCTGTTGGTCACCTGATTCCAGCCACCTCCAGCTGGGGACTATAACTTTAAAACTCCATGAGGGAAGGAACCTCGATCTCCACTTCACCGTATGTCAGTAATCCAGTCTAAGCCTCATCCATGTAACAGGGAAGTTGGCCTTATTCCTACAGCCCTTACTGCTGTTTTGCAAATTTGAAGTTCCTGCCAACTCTTTGTCTAGACAATCTTATACCCACAACTGGTCTATTGTGTATCCAAATTCAATACAAACCCACATATACTAAACTATCCCTCTTCAGGAATTATCATCTGAAGACTATAAGGTACCTACAGACACAAACAGAAATAAAAACATATACAAACACATCTTAGTATGTCAGATACATCTATTGGTCTTTTTCTTAAACAGTCAAATTCTGTAAACCTAAATGAGTCAGCAGGCTGGGCAGCCTACCTTGAAAAAAATTTCCTAAAAGGGCTCAAAAAGTTTCTCACCTCTATTTAGTGGGCCAACGACATCTTTCAGAATAGGAAGTTCAGAGTCACACAGTGGTTCCTATCAGGCATTGGAAATCTGAGTCATAGCACCATTTGAGTGTGGAAGGAAAATGCATTTTAGGTATAAATCTGCCAGGGACAAATTTATTAATTAAATAGAGCTCTGTTGTTAGATCATCATATCCTAAACAATCTTTTCATGGAACACTGAAATCTGCTCTCCATAAATTTAAGGTACACTTAAGGCTATGCCCAACATTCCTCTTCTTATCTAATTCAACTTGAAGATAACATAATCACTTTCTACTAAGGTTCCCATTGTTTCTATTCCTCCAACTGTTCCCCTTATTGGTCAAAAACAAATATTAAGTCCAATTTCCTTATAAAGTGAATTCTGTTCCCTTTATTGCTTCCTCTGCCTCCTGTAAGATGAAATTATAGGCAAGATAAATCTGCTTCAGCAAAGAAAGATCGCCAACAGATTTCTTGGAAATTAAAAGTTCCTCAACACTCCAATATTATGCCTCATCTTCATGATTTTTGTTAGGAGCTCACCTGCATTATTATCCTAACATAATATCACTCATATTTTTCCTTCCTTTTGTCTTCACCTAAATTTCACACATTTCAAATATTTTCCCTCTAAGTTTCATGGCTTTCCACATAGGTACTTATCTTCTTGATAAATGGAGCTTCAGACCCACTTGGTATAATTGTGTCTTTTTGAACAAAGTCTATGCCTCCATTATCATATTCCAATTACAAGGCCTGTCAACCTTTGATACTTATGAGGACGTATTTACTTCCTCATGTTACAATCTCAGATTCACAATATTAGTCTTACTCTGTACATTTGTGTGTTGACATTTGTATTAGTATTGTTTCTTTTTTTGCCTTTTTTTTTTTTTGGAGGGCAATTGGGGTTAAGTGACGTGCCCAAGATCACATGGCTAGTTTTTTGTGTTAAGTGTCTGAGGCCAGATTTGAACTCAGGCCTTCCTGACTCCAGGGCCCATGCTCTATTCACTGTGCTACCTAGCCACCCCATGAGTATTGTTTCTACCCATCTTTCCCCCTATTTGCTCCTGTGGATTACTGATCTCCTCCACTACTATTCATTTTCATACTTTACTGAAAAAGTTGATGCCTTTCTCCATAAACTCCCTCATCTCCGCATCTTTACATTTTAGAGCCCCTTGACCCTTGTTATCCCTAGAATAAAGAACTTTCTATTTTGTCAATCAAAAAACATGTCACTGCCTTATTCAGAAATCATCTCCTTGTTAATGAATCTTGTTCTCATGGTGGAATTTACATGTCTTATGATAGCCATTGGACATCAACTTAATCATGCCAGGCTGGCAGAAGTTCAAGATCATGTCAGGACAAATAATTTCTGAGACAGGAAATGTTAGTCTGCACAGCTGTAGATGGTAGAGTTGTTCTTCATCTCCCCAGGGATGTGGGCAGAGAGAAAAGGAGATAACTCTGCTTAGCTTTTAAAATCTTTCACAACCTAGCCACAACCTACCTTTACAAGCTTATTATACATTAATCCCATTTACAATCCTTCCAGCTATTCCTAGCACCACACTGCAGCTCCCATCACTGAGTCTTTGTACTATCTGAACCAAATGCTTGGCATATGCTTCCACCTCACCCCCTAAGAACTCCTTATATCCTTCAAAACTCTACTACATGAAGCCCTTCTTGATACTCTAGCTACTAGTACCCTCCTATCCACCCTCACCCCTCCTACCATTTACCTTGAATTTCGTCCAGGTATGGCTTCAGACTTAATGTGGATGTGGCAACTCACAGGACACCTTAATTTTCTTTCTCCCTTCCTAGGTTATCTCACTCCAACCTGCCCTCAAGTGGCAGGTTTGGGGTTTTAAATTCATTGCTCTCTCTTAGGATCCTAGGGGGCAACCCTAGAATATGTGGAAAGGGGCATACAATCCCACTACTCAGTACTGTAACTTCTAAACCTCCACTACTGTGCTTTCCATTTACACAAAAGCAGTCACCATTACATCATTAATTCTTAAACATAAAATATTTACTAAATGATTAGACAAAAGCAATAATCATAATATTTTTTTCACAAAGATCAGAGAAGGAATAATAATATAACAGTTCACCCAGAAACCTGGATTACACTCTTCCATCAATACATTCAGTGTCTGCGAGGGAAAGTTATCATGGAAAACTCACAGGGAGACTGAGAGTGAGGAAATTCATGTGCTCAGGGCAACTCACAACTCTAGACTATCAATCTTGATGACCTTGGTCTCTACAGAATCAATTTATGCAACACAAAACTGCTTCTCTGCTAGATGCTCCTTTTCTGAGCGATTCTCCTAATGGGCAAAGCCACTCCTGCTCTTAAGGAATGAGAAACTTATTAACCCATAAGCACTTTTTCCTTATAGCCACCTTTTCCTTAGGTCATATCTGATTCACAGAACCATTTAAGTGTGAAGGAAAAATTCTGTTCTCTGCATTTTGGAAATAAACCTGCCAAGGACAAATGTATCAATTTGCCTTAGGGTGCTTAAGGTGCTGCTGAGAAAATGTTATATACTATTATAATTACCAGGTGTTCCCTTAAGCTGGGAAAGCACCACCCTCCTTATCTCTAGATGCCAGAGGATTCTACTTTATCCAATCAGCTCAAAGCCAAGTGTCTTCTGATTATAAAGAGACACAAGATAGGCATTTCCCCCCATGTTCTCCCTTTCAAATCAAATAGGGAAGTGAACGACAACCAGCCATCCCATAGAGGTTCCTTTCTCTCAAGGTGTAGGTGGTACTCAAAATCAATAAGCTCAAAAAGCTGTACACAACTGCCAAATTCAGTTCTGCAGCCAGTCCAGCAGATGAAGACATCTCTGAGCGGACCCAGGCAATACGTAAAGCAATTTTGACCAGCAGGCTCTCAGCAAAGCCACTGGCACATCTTCCTATCAGTTTAAGTCCCATGTTTTCCACAACGAGTTTCTCTAAGAGTCTTCCACGTCTTCCTGACTTCTTGTGGTTCCTCCTGAGCCCAGTTTATCATCCTCCTCTTCCCTTTCCTCCTCCCTCTTATCTCTTCACATGGCTTCTTCCCTTATTTGCTTCTTTTATCTTCCAATGCCTCAAATCACAGCCTCTTGGTGGACAATGATTCATCTTTATGAGGAAAAATGCAAGAAATCCACATTGCTGTCAAATATGAAACCAATAGTCCTTATATAATTTACCCAAAGGCACCAAACAATTATTTTATTTACAATATCTCAGTTACAAAGTACAAAAGTCTATAAACAGTTCCATACATACAACCTAATGGATCATAAAACCCTATAGCCGTCATTGTATCAGCTATGGCTCTGTCTGCAAACAGATGCTTTCAGTATACTTGTTTGGGGGCTAATTCTCTATCCTCAGAACAATCTGTATCTCTCCTCAATGTTTTATGTAAGAGACTGTATTTCTTCACAGGTCAATTTTATCATTATGTCTTCTGCCCTTTTCAACAACCAAAAACTGTTTACATGAGCAGCTAGGTGGCACAGTGAATAGAGCACCGACCCTGGAGTCAGGAGGACCTGAGTTCAAATCTGGCCGCAGACACTTAACACTAACCATGTGACCTTGAACAAGTCACTTAACCCCAATTGCCCTGCCCTCCCCCTTCCAAAAAAAATTTTTTTAAAACTGTTTACATATAAAAGGGGCCAATGCCATACATACATACATACACAATATGCATATACATACTGTGTATATATAGCACTGTAGACACTCATTTATATACATGTTATTTCCACCAATAGAATATAAGCTTCCACCTCGGTAAAGAAGAGAGTTGAGCTGAGAGAGAATCTAATGGTTTTTTATTTTATTAATAACTCATAAACTCCTAAATAGCTGAAATTAATGAACTAGTTATTTTGGAACCATTCACATCTAAGATATTAAGTCATGAGGTTGTTAAGTGGAGTGAAATGGCAGGAATTTCAGTGAAACATCCAGTTTCCAGAATGAAGGCAGGAGTCACAAATGGAGGAAGGTAGGGTCAGGAAAGAGTGACCACACCCTGGGGCAAGTAAAAAAAAAATTATAAAGAGTGGAGGTTATTCCCTCATCTACATAGCAATCCTTCCTCACTGCACTATCTCCTAGTTACTTTGTTTCTCCTTTCTCCTGAGCCCTAAAACAAAAATTTCCCCCCAAATTTGTCCTTGACTGTTTTCTCTACATTCCCTCACCCATCTCAACCATTTCCAACGCTTCTATAATCACCTCTTAGGCTGTATCTGGAGCCCTCAAATAAGCTTCAGTGTTAGTAAGACAGCCTTACATACAGCCTATGCTGTCTCAGAAAGACCTTATCACCATGGATATATCTGACCTCAAAGACTAAATCTCCAATCACCAGGATTATACCAATTGTAATCACAACACTCAAGATGCCCAAGTGAAAAGAAAATGTACACAACACCCTGCTTCCCTGACTACCTTCCTATGGGTCAATGGACAAGACGCACTGCTCATCCTTGTCTTTCCCACTATCCTCTACCACATAATGACCATAATGGCAATGCAACATAATCCTCTCTGCTTCTGTCCTTAACCTAAATGCAGAGTGAACTGTTTTACTACAAGTACTGTCCAAATTATAGCAATGATACCAATAGTATCTTCCTTTGGTAACCCTTTCCCTTACAGCGTATCTGCATGTATTTGATGAAAAATCCCTAACCAGGGGGAGGCAATAAACATCTTCAACTAACTACGACTATTAGTCCTAGAGATCACATTCCTTCCAATCAATTAAACAGTACTTCCATCTCTCCCTCTTGGTAATGCAAAATTTCCTATACTCATCTTCAGGATGCTGCTGCAAGGAGTGGGTCATTCTTGCTGTTATCAAGGGAATGCTAGAAATGTACCAGTTAGAGAAAGAGAACAGGACTGAACTTGGGATTTCATTAATGTGGTGAGTTCTTGGGTGAGGAATCTCCTTTTATTAATGCAGTTTGGCATCTTCCCTGCAACTTTAAAGTCTTAGAAAATTACCCAGGACCCTGAAAGGTTAAGTGATTTTTCCAGGGTCACAGAGCAAGTATATGGCAGAGGGAGACTTTCTCATCCTTCTGTATCAGCTTGCCTTTTGAAATACCTATTAACTATACAAAACATGAAAGACTGGGTGAATCTTCCAGATTCACTCTAGTCCTAACTCATAAGTCATCAGGTTCACTCTCCAAGTGATAGTGAATGGACCTGAATATCAATTTATTGTCAAAAGTCTGGGAAGACACCCCCACAGTGGAGCCTTTGTTCTTCACTGGTTTCCCTGTCACTTTCCTTACTCCTGTGTCTACCTTAATGCATGCCAAATGACCCAGATTTCTCTTTGCAGGTGTTATTCAAAGCTGAAGTTTGCTAAGTCTTATTTCAGTCAGGCCCACATTTGAGGAGGAACCATAGGCTGTCTGAAAAGTAGTTTCCAAGAGAAAAAATGTACTGTGTTCTTGGTAAATTAAGCCAGGAACTAGATCCAATCTTGCAGTCAAGTACATGATTTAACAGGACTGATACAGTTCAATAACCTAGTTCACATACTCCATGTTTCCACTGATTTGTAATTTAGACTGTAATAAGTAATAGCTGAAACTCTCTCTTCATTTCCCTTCTAGAACTTGGCTACAAATTCTGCCCCATATCCATGTCAAATCTTTATGGGGAACTCATGTAAGTTGGTGACCTCCTTTAGAAAATACCATATACCATCTGTAGAGTAGATAATAGTTTGGGACATAGGAACACACACCATATTCTTGAGAAATAATAATAGAATGATGATGTTCCCCTGGGATACTGATAAATCAACATAAAGTGATAACTAAAAATAAAATCTAGTTAAATAAAACAATTAATCTAGTTAAAACCCCACCCAATATCATAGTTCAACAGGTCCTGCCAATGGCTATAGGATTCTCCATGACTTCCACTGGAGTCTCTTCATATGCTGAAACTGATCATACTCTTAGATATAACTCAAAATGATCTTGGGAGACCAATTGTGCCAACACTTGAAACTTTTGGTTTTTCTTTCCCTTTGTATCTGGCTGACAGCAAGGTGATATAGTGAGCCAATCAGACCTCTCATGCAGTAGCACGATGAACTGCTTCTCAAGAAATCACAGCTGGAAACTTTCCTTTTTTAAAAAATTGCTATTGAACATATCCTTGGGATAAATAAGGTCTCTATACAGATCTTATCTTTATCATGTTTCAAATTCTATAATGGTGCGAGTTTTTCATTCCAGACACCTGAATCATCACCTGAAGGAAAAAAAATCTACAAAATTATAATGCTCACTTGGCATGGCATTCCACTGTCTCTGGTCTTCTTGATGTGAATTAAATATTTGTGGTCTGTTAACATCACAGCTGGGGGCTTAGTTTCCTTCAAGTACTGCTGCCAAGTCTCCAGGGCAACACTGATAGCCGGCAGCTCCCAGTCTGTCGTGATGCAATTCCTTTCTGCCAAAATCAACTGGCAGGAATAATATATAACTTGGGGGCATTCAGCCCCAAGTCTTGACACTTCCTCCCTTCTGACAAGTTTTGCTGAGTTAGGGTTGCCTAACCAGTTACCCCAAATGTGTCTGTCACCACAAAGAATGGAAAGTCTGAGTTTGGGTGTTATCATCAAGGTCATGGCCATGAAATTTTTCTTCAGTATCAGGAAGGCCTCCCTTCTGACTAACCCTCATTTATAGGATACCTTCTGTCTCTACAATTCGATGAAGAGTTGTTTCAGTTCTTAGTATTCTAGAATGTAAAAGATCCCCATCCCTTAGTGAAACTTCAGAGTCTAAACTCCCGCTGGCAGAAGGCAGTCTTATATGAACTATTCATACATTTGGTCCATTCATAATCTTTCTGCCACAGATCCCAGAAAGTTTGGTCAAAGGTGCACTTGGTCAAAGGTGCATTAACTCTGGTCAAAGGTGCACTTCCTCAGGGAAACAGTATAAATTATGGCAAAGCTACCAGGTGAGTACTTTCCTTAAAGATTATGAGACACTTCTATTCATGCTGAGAAAATCAGAATGGACATATTGTTAGAAGACTATAGGCACAGCAATCAGCCTAAAGAATATAAGTAAATATTCAAAATGTTCAAGTTTTGTCTGAAAATATGTTTTCCATTCATCTCTTTGCCTAACTCTAAAGAAGTTATATGTCTTTGGCAATTTTGGAAGAACTCCATGGTAGCTGAACTGTTGCCAAAATATCTGATATCAAAAGATTTGGCAATGGTTCTACATGATGATTTTATATAAGCCTATGTTCACCACAGGGGAAAGGCACACCAAGGGGATATGCCAAGGAAGTTTTCTGGACATCCCAGACAATATAGTGACCCCTTCTCAAGGACTGGAGGATTCTGTGGGAATTAATTTTTCTCAACAAGCAACTAAATTTTCTAAAAATTTCCACAGCTGAAGCTAGTCCAATTTCTACTCAAAGAATGTATCTCTCTTTTCTCTGTCTAAACCTTCTTTCTCTATGTGGCCCATCATTGTGGCACAAAAGTCCATCTTTTTTTTTTTTTTTGCTACTTTCTCTAGATGCAACGCTGAGTAGTTCTTCCACTACCCTTAGCCATGGTGCTAACTCCTATGAAGATGTCTTCCCAGATGTCTGTCTCAAGTTCCAGTTTTTCTCCTGAATTAGATTTTCTTCTCCTGAATTTCTCTTGCATTTATAATTGACTAGTGGACATCCCTACTAGAAGACTTTCTGGCACCTCAAACTTGACGTGTAAAATATTCAATCTTTGCCCACAAGACCAGTTTCTCCTTACTTCCCTATTTCAACAGATACAGTCCCATTCTCCTACTTAATCATATTTGAAACTTTGAAGGCATCTTGGACTCCTTCCACTCCCTTGTGTATACTGTCAATAAGTTGCCAAGTCCTGTGAAATGTATCTCATTTATCCCTTTCTTTCTATTCCTACTGCCACTACCCAAATTCAAGCCATCTTAGTTCTATACTGGTCTATTGAAATAATCTCCTAACTTGTCTTTATATTTTTATTTTCCCTTAATCCATACTACACACCACTGCAGGATGAAGCTCTCCAAAATCCAACTATCACATATATCTAATTAAAATCCTTCAATGGCCTTCTATTCTATACCAAATAAAATCCAAGCTTCTTAGACAGGCATTGAAAGCCCTTAATCTCCTAACTTTCATCTTCCTTTGCAGTCTTGTTGCACAAACCCCACCTTTTCATGTACCCTTGCCATATATCCAAATGCATAAAGATGAAAAAAGTATCCTCTTAGATAGCATCTAGAACAGGTGAAAAATACAAGAATAACAGTATTTTTAAAAATTATAAATGCAGTGTGTCAGATTGATATGGTGCTGCCAAAACAGTATTCAGAAGAACATTAATTACTCCAGATGCCTATGCTAGGCAAAAAGAAAAGGAGAAACATCATGAAACAAATCTCTACCTGAAGGATTTGGGGAAATAATAATGTGATAAACCAAAAGGAAGTAGAAAAAAGAAAATACTAAAACTAGCATAGAGATAGGCTGAATGAAATATTCTGTTTTGATGTAAAATTTGTTAATTGAAAAAAACACTAGCAGAATTCGTCATTAAGAGAAGAAAGCATAAATCAATAATTCCAGGGATGAGAAAGGTGCCATAGTATCCAATACAAAACAGATTTGAGACATCAGAGAGAGAATCATTATTCTCATCAATATGTTAATAATTTCATTACCAAGCAAAAATGGATGGCTATCTGAAAAAATACAAAATACCAAAGCTGACACACAAGAAATAAAGTATGTAGATAGACCAACTGAGGAAGGAAAAGTATACACATAAAGATTTCTGCCTTTCCTCCATAATGGATTCACTGAATACTTATAAACTTTTAGTGAACAGGTAATCCCCATGCAACATAAAGCCTGACATAGATCAGTGCCCAATGGCATAACTGCCACCTATAAAGAGAAAAGGCAAAGTCTGGGCTTTTTATATAAGCCTATGTTCACCACAGAGAGAACAGGAACTCTTACTTTTCTCAGAACTTAGCACATAGCGTTTGGACACAGTAGGTGTCCATATATACATAATAACTATATAAAACAATTATAATAAGAAATAATTGGATATTAATACTTGGATTCATTCATTCAATCTTCTAATACAAACCTCTCATTTTATAGGTGATACATGAATGGCCTAGATGTCAAGTGACTTGACCAAGGTCACACAGGTAATAAGCAACAGGGGTTGGATTTGAAACTAGTTCCTCTGACTTCAGAGTTGCAATACTCCCTTCACTCCCATATAGTGAGTATTCTCAATTGGAGAATGGCTGAAGAAATTATGGCAATAGGATACTCTTATGCTGTAAGAAATCAGTGATTTCAAAGAGACATGGAAAGACTTGTATGAACTGATGCAGAGTGAAATGACCAGAACAAGAGTAACAATGTATCATACAATATCAATTTTAAAATGAACAATTTTGAAGATATTATGACCATGCATGACTATAGCAGACCAATAATGAAATATGACATTCATCTGACAAAGTAGTGACAGATTCCAGATGCAGGATGAGACATGTATGTATGTGTGTGTATGAATACATGTGTATATGTCTATCTATAGTTATTGCTATATTTATACCAATATAGATAAAATGGTCATTGAGGGACATTTGTTTTGCTTTATTAATAATATCTGTTACAATAAATTTGCTTTCTTTTGCTGGGTAGAAAGAGAAAGAATAGATTTATCAATTTAAAAAATTTTAATAAAAAAAGGAAAAATTGAGATTGAGCCTGTTGGTTTTGTTTCCATGCAACTACTCCCAGACCCCCTTCTTATTCCACACCTTTTTCTGCTCTGTCAGTTTCCTCAGAATCTGTCTCTGCCTGTCCTTCCATAAGCCACCTCTGGATTTGTGCTCCTGAGTAGCAGCCTTTATTAATGGACTGCCTTCTCTGAATCCACCTGTGCCTGGCTACTTCCATGGATTTTGCTTCTGTATTTGCCCTCTGGTTAGTCTGCTTTGGTGTACTCCCCTCTTCAGCCAGAGAACTTTCTAGGCTTCACAGTACTACTCTTGTAGTCTAGGTCTGGATAGTATGTTTTCCAACTTGTGTTGTGTAGCAAACAAGGCTTGGATCTCAAGATCTGACAAAGATAACACCAAAAAATAAAGGTATAGAACAATTTCACCAATGAACATAGATATGAACATCCTAGAAAAGAGAATATAACACACTTAAATAAATATACACCATAACCAAGTAGGGCTTATTTTTGGAATACAAAGTGGATACAACAAACAGAAACATAATTTATTATGTTAAAAAAAAACAATGGGGGCGGCTAGGTGGCGCAGTGAGTAGAGTGTCAACCCTGGAGTCAGAAAGACCTGAGTTCGGATCCGGCCTCAGACACTTAACACACAAATAAAAACCTAGCCGTGTGACCTTGGGCAAGTTACTTAACCCCAATGGCCCTCCAAAAAAAAAAAAAAATGAAAAATTATCTTAATAAATGTAGAGAGGCCATTCCATAAAAAATAAAAATGGATCATTAAAACTCTAAAAAGAAATAGATGTGGGAGGTTTCTAAATGTAATTTTTAAAAAACAAGAGTTAATATTAAAGTGAATGGAGGTGCATTAGAGTCATTCTTTTGAGAAATAGAAACAAAACATAGAAACTCCTGCTTGCTACAATACTAAGAATGCTGGTACTCACTATCAGTGGTTTTTAAAAAGTCATAAATAATGAAATGACAGGGGAAATCATTTTTTGATTGGCCTATAATGTCATCAGTGTGGACATCCCTTTCATTAAAACTGATTATAACCCTCCTTTTGTGCCTTCTGATGCTATCTAATCCATGCCTATATTTTCCCACAAAACCTCCATAGATCATTTATCCAACACACTTGATATAATTCTTTTTTTTCTTTTCTTTTTCTTTTTTTTTAAGCAACTGTGGTTAAGTAACTTGCTCAAGGTTACACAGCCAGCCATTATTTACATGTGGGTGTTCATTTTCTGAGGCCAGAACGGATCCCGGATCCTCCTGACTCCAGCACTCTTACTCACTGCGCCACCTAGCCACCCCTTCTTTATATAATTCTTTTAGCATATCAGGAGTATCAATCAGTTAACCAATCAATCAATCAACAAGCATTTATTAAGATATGTAAAGATAAATGCAAAATAGTACCTACCCTCAAGAAGCTGGGGAGACAACATGTACATAAGACAGATGTAGGCTTGTTTCTGGGAAATGTTTTCATAAAGTGAAAAAGTACTGCTGGGCTGCTGCTGCAGAAGAAAGATTAAGATTTGTGTTCCCTCTCCTTCTGACCTTGTCTTTACAACTCGAGGTTTGTCCTTGCTGGATGGGGCCCAGAATCCTCTCCTTTCTTGAATTCACCGCCATCTTGAATTCACTCTTCACCATCATGAAGGATCACACTTCCTAAAGATGCTTTCTCCTATGGTGTAAAGCCATGCACAAGCAGCTTTCCAAAGGACTGCTGCTGTGAACAGCTTTCAAGATTCTGATTACATAGTATAGTGAGCTATTTATTCAATAACAAATCAGAGCAAAACATTCATAGAAAGTCAAAATACAGCATTCACCATGTTACCACTTATCACAGAAAATCAAAATATAGCATTCTCCATGTCACAACTCAACAACTTATCACCAAAATGGCCACATAGTTTTCACCAAAGTGGTCACATAGTTTTAAACAAAGTACATTCATTTAGTCAATCACAAAATCCTTAATTCAATCACAAAGTACAAAAGTCAAAGTTCTCTACCCTAGGTCACAGTAAATAATAGTCTTCTCAGTCAGTACACAGTATCCAAGTAAAGTCTTCTTTCAGCTTGACTTGAGGCTGGCTCTCAGCTTCCTTTTCTTGGTCCCAGCTCCAACTGTCACCTGGGTTCAAAGACAGGCAGCTCCCAGTTCCTTATCTGGCTCCTTGTCCAGTTCTTCATCCAGTTCCTGTTCCATATTGAAGTTCACAGTGTCTAGTCCACCTCAAGTCCTCCACAGTTCCTGTTACTGGGAAGACAAAGCTTGACAGAGCCACAATATTCATACACATTGCTGGCACCATCATCAATTCACTATCTGCCTGTGAAATCAACTCAGACCCACCAAGGTCTGAGAACTCAACACAAATCATCAACATAGAAATCAACACAGACCCACAAACAAGGTCCAAGAGGTCAACACAAATCATCAGTAAAGTCCCAGGACTTTCAAAACCCTCCTCCAGAACTTCTGTAAACATACAACCAGAAAATCCTCTTTCAGGGCTTCCAGTAAGGTCCCAGGGCTTCTGTGCAAAGTATCACAAATAAACATCAACACAGAGAGAGCAAACAAATAGAGTGTTGGATACCACAAGTTTTCTCCTTCTTGACTCTGACACCACAAGAGTTCTTTTCTCAGTTCTTCTGTCTCCAGCCTGGGGCTCTCCTTATACATGGTCATTAGTTCCTCCCCAGAAGTTCACAAGTTTTAGGGTTCACTAATTATGAGGTTCACACATTCTGTTTCTTAACAGACTTGACACAATGCTCAAAAGAAACTTGAACTGAAACAAGGTGTTAATTCAATAGCTGAAACAAGGTGTGAACGACTTCTGTGCTTGCCATTACACTTGGGTGACTCTGTATTTCTATGCCTGTCCTCAGTGAGTCTCTCTGCTCACGGTTGGATATTGCTTATTGGTAACTCTGATAACTTGGCTGATGGGTATGGGAAGGGAGGCAAAAAGAATCCCTTTCCTCCTCAAGAATAATTCCCTCTCAGGGGCCTAGTTCTTTCTCCACTTCTGGCTTCAATCTTGGAACTCTTCAGCTCAAAACTAACTCCCAAACCATGACCCCTAAAATTCCTTTAGATCCCCAAAGCATGGTTGGCTTATTTGGTTAGTCAATCATGCTATTCCTGTCTTGTCTAAATCAAAAAGGCTCATTAGACATAGATAGCATTTTACACACACACACACATGCACAATTCATAATGTGTGACTATATTGTTGTGGACTCAGAGGAAAATTCCTCACCACCAACTTTACTCTTTCTGATTATATTAATTTGAGGGGTTAGGAGGTGTGGTTTGGTGGAGGTAGAGAAAGGAGACACATCTTTTCATGTGGATCACAGGAACATAAATATAAACCTGGATTATAGGAACATAAATTCAAATCTACTACAAGAGTTCTTAACCTGTGTCCATGACCTTGTTTTTCAAAAAATATTTTGACAACTGTATTTCAATGTAATTTGTTTCCTTTGTAATTCTATGCATTTTATTTTGTGTATTTAAAAACATTATTCTGAGAAGGGGTCAGTCTGCTTTGACCAGACTACCAAAGGCATCCAGGACACAAAATGGGTAGAGAAATTCTGATCTAGTCCAACTCTCATTTTACAAATGAGGAAACTGAGGCCTAGGGAGGTTTGGCCTTGTACCCAAGGTGACACAGTTAGTGAGCATCAAAAGCAGATTTGAATATAGGTCCTCTGACTCTGGAGCCAGTGCTCTTTCCATTACATTATACTGCCTATAGATAAAGAGAATGGAGTGTAAATGAGAAATATTGTTGAGACAGAAACAACAAGGTTTGAAAACTGATTATACACGTGGGACAAATAAAAAGGAGGCATTGAGAATGACAGAGAGTTTGTGAACTTCAGTGACTAAAAGGATGGTAGCATCTGGAACAGAGAGAGGCAACCATGAATATATTGCTTGGATGGTATATCTGTTGTCTTGTATTCTGTGTATGTAAAAATAGTATGAAAAGCATTACTGAAGATATAGCTGACCAGAGAGGTTGGGGAGTGAGGACAGGAACTAGTGGTAATAAATCATTTTTGCAAAGTTTCAAGATATATTGTGAATAACAGACAAAACAAGGAAGAATAAATAATACAAAGAATAGCAAAATGTTAGAGTTATAAGGGGCCTTAGAAATCACTTAGTCCAACCTAAACATTTTGTAAATGCAGAAAATGTGGCCCAGAAAAGAGCAATGATTTGGTGAAGGTCACAAAGCAAGTTAATGACAGGATAGTGTAATGGGGGAATTTGAATTCCCTGCCCCTTAATAGTCCTGGGGGAGTTTAAAGACCTCTCCTGTTTTGAAAGTAAACTTTGCCCCCTGATAGGCTGAATATAATCACATGGAGCCTGTGATGGAGGGAATTTGCTGAAGGGTACAGCAGAGCCCACAGGAAGCTTCCCTGCTGTGAAGATAATTTCTGCCCCCTGATAGGCTAAATGTAGTCACATGGAGACTGTGGTGGGAGGAGTTTGCTGAAGGGAAGTAGAGCCACAGGAAACTGGTAGCCAGAGCCAGAGAGATGGTGGGAGAGAGAGGTGCTCAGGTAAGGAGATAGAGAGGTTTGTGAGTAAATATTGATCTAATACTGGTTTGTGGGAAGGCTAAAGGATGCTGTGGCTCTGTGTTATTATGGCTTCTGAATATCTTTGGTACTATGATGGAACTGGCTTACTGGTTTTGGGATTGGGTTTTCTGGTATCTAAATAAGTGCTTCAGTTCTGTCCTCTATATAGAGTTTGGTACATTTTGCAATCGAACGTCATGCAATATTTATAGTCACAGTTTTTATTGTGATTGTGGGAGCTGTAAATATTGCATTGGCACTACAAATGGCATCTCCAGTCTCTTAACACAAGGCAATTCAGTTTCCATTATACCACAGTTAGTTACCTCCATTAACAATAGTGATTGGAAGAGGGGAAGCAAGCCCATGAAATACTCACAGATATTAGCTGAGAAAAAATGAGATTTATCCAAACAAAGTATAAAGGCTCACCTATAAAAACAAAAACAAATATGAATAAATGGCACATAACATGCTTTTAGAGCAACAGCCTGTCATAAAGATGTTGTTTCCTTCCCTCTTCCAAATGTACATCTACACTTTCTCTGCCATGTTGACTATAAGACAGTTGCCTAGACTCCTGAGAGGTTCTGTGATTTTCCCAGGGATTCTAAGTAGTAGAGGTGAGGAGGGAGAACATTCCAAACATGGAAGACAATGAGTGAAAAAGCCAAAGATGGGCAATAGAAGATATAGGGAGAAGTAGGCCAATATGGTTGGACTTTAGAGAGCATGGAGGGGAATAATGTATAAGAAACTTGTAAATATAGTAAGGGACAACTTGTGAAGAATTTTAAATGCTAAACAGAGGAATTTATATTTGATCCTAGAGATAATGAGGATATTTATTGAGTAAAGGGAGTGACATAGTAAGACTTAAGGAAAATCTCTTTGGAAGTTACAGTGAGAAATGATGGTGATCATTGAATGTACTTCAAAATTACAAAGGGAATGCTCAAAAAACTGATCATATTGTTGATCATAAAGAAGTCTGAGAAAAATTGAGGAAAATATTAGATAATACTTTTATGAAATGCATCATAATGTAACTAGAAGTAAACTATGATAACATGAGGAAAATATGAAGGTTAATAATGGAATTAAAAGAATACTTTATTTAACAATCTGTAGTTTAAGGAAGAATTATATAAACAGTTTATTTTGAGGATTATAACAATATAAATACTATGTATTGAGGTATGCTAGGCAAAAAAGTTAAGTGAGTGGTTCAACGGGATACAGAATCTTATAAACCCTCAAAAATTAATAAATATAAGTTGTGACATATGAATATAATAGAATGCTATTGTGCTGTAAGAAATGATGAGCAGGCAGATTTCAGACAAACTTGGGAAGACTTACATGAACTGATACAAATTAAAGTGAGCAGATCCAGAAGAATTTTATACACAGTAACAGCAACATTGTGCAATGATCAACTATGAATGACTTAGCTCTTTTCAGCAATGCAATGATCCAAGACAATGCTAAGGGATTTGTGATGGAAAAATGCTATCCACATCCAGAGAAAGAACTATGGAATCTTAATACATATTGAAGCATACTCTTTTCACTTTATTTTTTTTGTGTTTTTTTTTTCTTTTGGTCTGTTTCTTTTTTTATAACATGACTAATATGGAAATATGTTTTATGTGATTGAGCAAACTGCTTACTATCTTAGGGAGGGGGGAGAAAGGGAGAGGAATTTGGAACTCAAAATGAAAAAAACAAATGTTAAAATTGATTTTTCATGTAATTGTAAAGAATATATAAAATAATGCTTCATATATAATAAAAAGAAAGTTGCTTTAAGCATTGAAAGAGTAAGTGACTTACCTAGAAAGAGAACACACATAACCAGGAAAAGAAGAATAAAAGCTTAAAAAATCTCTACAAGATTATATCAACCAAAATAGAAAATGAACAAGGGTGAAAAAGAATATGCATACAATTTTTTAAATGCTACAAAGCAACTGAAATAACAAAGTAGACTGGAAAAAGAAACAGTATGGCAAAAATGACAAAGGAGGAAAAAGTGAAATGTTGAAGAGGATATGGGAAAAACAGTAGCCAGAAATTGAAAATTGGCATGGATGTCCTATTATTATGGAATGACTAAACAAATTATGAATGTAATAGAATATTATTTTGCCATAGGAAATGACAAGATGAACCATTTCAGAGGATACTATGAAATATAAACTATAAACTGATGCACAGTGAAATGAGCAAAACTAGTAGAATAACTTATATCATGAGATTATAGAGAAAAACAACTTTAATCAATGCAATGATAAACTATAAGTCCAGAAGACTGAAGATGAAATACATCATCATCTCCTGCCAGAAAGAAGATGAATTTGAAATGCAGAGAGACATAAATTTTCAGGCATAGCCAATGTGAGAATTTGTTTTGGTAGACAATTTATTATGTCTCGTACAAATTTTAAAAAGCAGGGGCTAGCAAACATGATCCTAGGTGAAACAATAGTAAATCTAGACTTGATTTAAAAGAGATAAGCACGACATGGTAGAATAATAATAATAATAATACTTAAGTATGATCTGATTGACAGCATCTTGAAGGGGCAAGGTAAGCCCCTCTGTGAGGAATAAGATTATACTAACCAAGGCTCCAACTCAATATGACCTTTTTATTACCCCGGAGTGTTTGGGAACATAGGATCCTGAGAACCTGAGGGCTGCTCCTCTCCTGGGGCCCTGGCCATGTCCTTGAGAAGAGATATGATAACTGCCCAACTCCTAGAATTAGCCATTCCAAGGAGACATCACTCTTGGGAGGCCTTGGAGGGATTGGCCTCCCTCCCAGGCCTCACACAAGATAGGGTGCTTGCTAAAAAACACCTGGCAGTATGCCTTCTTTGTTCTCAGCACTACTTAAACTGTAAGATTCAGACCCCAAATTGGAATCTCCCCCATGGAGGAGACATCCTGCCCCAGACCCTCCCAAGTAGGACCACAATGACTGTACCTGGGACTCCCCAGCTTGTGTGGTCATGTGTTGGTGTTTCCCCGCATCAGTGATGATTGTAAATGAATGTGTGTGTGTGTGTGTGTGTGTGTGTGTGTGTGTGTGTGTGTGTTAATCATAGTTGCTTTTATTTTAGCATTCCTAAGCCTTTACTCTGTTATCTCCAGTTTCCTTCCCATTTGCCTATATTCTAAATAAACTATATTGGATCTTTTGAAGTGCTGAGTATTCCATTCATCTGAATCCTGTACCTCCTTAATCGGACACATCTAAATACTTAAATGGAAAGCAGTAATAGAAAAACTATAGTGGAAGAACTTAACGAATTCCCTAGACAAATTAACAAAAAGATAAAGAAAGAATTTAAGGACCTGAATAGAACTTTAGAAAAGTTAGAAACAATAGTTCTCTGGTGACTACTGAATGAGAATAATATAGCAATATACATATACCACAACTCTATGTGCCTCCTTCACCAAAAAAATGGCTATATGCTAGATCATAAAACCCTCATAAACAAATTTGGAAAACCAGAAATATCAAATGCATCCTATATTGACCATAATGCAATTTAATTAATAAGGCCATTTGAAGAAAGGATTCAAATTCAAACTCAAATAGAGACTAACTTAATTCAAAAGGATATGTAGGTCAAAGAATAAATCATAAAATAGATTATTTCATATACTAAAATTATGGCAGTGAGATAATATAACAAAAATGTGATGTAGCAAAAAGAATCTGGAGGAGAAAATTTATACCTTTAAACACTCATCAAAAAACACATAAAGAACAGATCAATGAATTGTATATAGAATAGAAAAGCAACAAATCATGATCCCTCAACTAAATGTTAACAGAATGTTAGTTCTGAATATCTGAGAAAAAATCAATAAAACTGAAAGGAAAAAAATCTACTGAATTGTTAAATAAAACTAGGCTTTGGTTTAAATGAAAACTAATAAAATAGATGAACTACTAGCTAATCTTATTTAAAAGGAGAGAAAACTATTATTAATATCAAAAATATAAAGAGAGAATTCGCAACAAATGAAGAAAAAATTATGAGAAATTATTTTAACAATTTATAAGCCAACAAAATCAATAACTTAAAGGACATAATTTTTTCCAGTTCACTTCAAAAATTGAACAAACATTTATTAAGGCCCTATTATATGCAATGTAATAGAGATATAAACATACAAATGAAGTAGTGCTTCCTTCCTTCTATCTACAAAGATATGGTGCTTTCAGGATTGCAAAAATGTGTATATGATCTCATTTAAGCCTCCCCCAAAAATTGGGTTTATAGCATAGATTTTTACTTGTCCCAATAAAATATCCTTTTAAATGAAAGGACATAAATTAATATTCCCACAACATGCCCAAATTAACATAAAATAGATAATTTAAATAACCAAATTTCAGAAAAAGAAATTGAACAAGCAATAAAGGAAGTCCCAGGGGTGGGGGAAATAATCTAAGAACAACTCATCCTATCAAATAATTAGTTCCAATATCACATAAGTTTTTTTGCAGAGATCATACCAAAATCTTTCTGAGACAAATGTAATTCTTGTATACAAACCAGCGAAAGATAAATCAGAAAAAGAAAATATAGACTAATATCTCTAAAGAATATTAATACAAAATTGAATAAAATTATTACCAAAGAAGTTACAGCAACATATTAAAAAGATTATATACTATTATACATTATAGCTAGATTAGATTCAATATTATGAAAATTATAAACATAATTATCACAAAAATAGTTAAAACAATATGATTTTATCAACATATTTAGAAAAGGCTTTTGAGAAAAGACTACACCCATTTATATCTTTTTTAAAAATTACAAAAAGCATAGAAATAAATGAGCCTTTCCTTGAGTTAAGTAGTAAATTAATCCTCTGATAGTTTGCCATTCTGATGTGTGTGAGGTGAAACCTCAGAGTTGTTTTAATTTGTATCTCTTTTTATTCTTAGTGATCTGGAGCATTTTTATACAGTAGTTTATAGTTTCCTTTCTTATTTTGTAGACTGTTCTTTTATTCAAACTATTTAATAATTTATTGAATGTAAGATAAGTAGTATCAATTTAAAATGAAGAGCTAGCACTATCTGTAATGGAGAAATGATAGAGGCCTTTCCAATAAGATTGGGGAAGAATGTTCATTTTCACCACTATTATTTGAAATACTCCAAGAGAGGCTAATTATAGTAATAACATAAGAAAAAAATTAAGAAAATAATCATAGACAAAAAACCCCCAAATACTGTTTTTCACTAATGCCTTTGTTTATTTAAAGACTACTAGAGATTCAACTAAAATTTTAAAGGAAACAATAACCAGAAAATCAGCAAGATATAAATGTATAGAAATATCAGCCTTTCTGTATCTAACGAATGAAACCTAGCAGGGAGAGAAAGAAAAAAGTAATTCTATTCAAAGTAATCACGAAATGTATAAACCATCTAGGAGTCTATCTAGCAAAATACTTGCATTTATTTTATAACTACAATAATGAAAAGTTCTTTGCAGAAATAAAATCATAAGTAATTGGAGAAACATCACTTTCTCATGGTTGGATCATATAAATATAGTAAAAATGGCAATGGAATCTAAATTAATTTGTAGATTCAGTGCCATAACAACTGAATTACCAAAGGGTTATTTTGTAGAACTTAAAATAACTGTAACTCAAGGTTCAAGTCAGGTGCATTTGTATAAAACTTGACTGAAAAATGTGATGTGTCCCAAATTTCCAACTCAACTGACAGAGAAACCTCAATTATCACCCAAGCAGGAATTCTTTGAAACTTCTAAGGCATCAAGCTGGAAATTAGATACATGTTGAGGTGTCAACTCCTCTATGTATCTTTTTTCCAGTTCACATGTGTTTTCTCTTGAAGCCAGAAAAATTCTCCCCTTTTACCAATTCTCCCCTGCACAAATATATGGTGCATCAAGGTATCTTTCTCTGCATCAGTGAGGAAAACCTTATGCAAATGTACTAGAACTGAACCTCAGGTTAATCTGGAGTAAGAAAAGGTCAAAAATCTTAAAGGAAATAATGAAAATAAGTGAGGGAATGGAGTCTAGCAGTACTAGATCTCAAATATACTATAGCGCAGTAATCATCAAAAACTACCTGGTACAACTTAAAAAACAGGAATTTTTTTCAGTGGCATAGATTAGATATGTATGGCCCAGAAGCAATCATACATAGTAGCACGGTAATAGAGAAATCTTATTACTCCTGGAGTAAAGACTCATGATATGACAAAAACTTATAATAAGGAAGTCTCACAGAATTTTGGTTTAGATGAGGATTTGATAGCATTTCCCACAAGAACTCCAAATGATAGTATGACTTAGAAACAAAATTTGGTCAGATCATAAACTAATTAGAGGATCAAATTCACAACTGTGGATGGGGAAAGAGTTCTTGACCAAACATAGGATAAAAAGGATAACAGGAGAAAAAATGAAAATTTTTGATTACATAAAATTAAAAAGTCTTGGGGTGGGGCGGAGTCAAGATGGTGGAGTAGAAACAGGACTTCCACGCAGCTCCTGCTCCCACCTCCTCCAATGTAAAAAATGACTCTAAACAAACTTTGGAGCTACAGAACCCACAAAATGACACAGAGGAGTAGAAGTTAACCTCTTGCTGAGGACAGCCTGGAAGGCTGGCAGGAAGTGGCCAGCTCAGCTTGTTGAGAGCCTAGCCCAGCCCTGCACGAGCCGAGGTTTTAGAGTCAGGGTGGCCACAACCAGCCGCCAGCTGAAGGGACTTCAGATCACCAGCAGCTGTGGTGGTTTTCAGAATTATCAACCCATAGATTCTAAAGACGAAGTGAGAGGTCAGTGCAGTGTGAATTTTGGGGTCTGGAAGTTTGGGACTGTGGTCCAACCTTTACCCACTGGAGAGAGAAGCAGCTGAGGTGCTGTAGCCATGCAGCTGCTGCCACATGGCTGCTTCAGAGCTCCTGGCCTGCAGATTGTAGGGGGACCAAGCAATCAGACTGAGGGGTAATCACTCTTGCTTTAACCTGCTTGGATCTGGATTACTGTTTGGGGTGGAGGTCCCAGGGTGTGTGACTAGTGTGCCAGAGCTTGTGGAGGCTTCAGAGAGGGCACCCAACTAATAGCTCCAACAGCTGAGAAAACCCCAGCAAATTCTGGTAGCAGAGTTCTGCTGTGGCAAAAAGCTCAAAAGTCAAGTAATTGAGTGACAACATGAGCAAGCAAAGGAAACAAAGCAAGAAAAGCAAATTGACATTAGACTCTTATTTGGGGGGCAAAAAGGATCAAAGCATGGAACAGGAGGAAGACAATGAAATTCCTGCACCAAAAGCTTCCAAGAAAAATATGAACTGGTTACAGGCCATAGAGCAGCTTAAGAAGGATTTTGAAAATCAAGTAAGAGGAGAGGAAAAATTGGGAAGAGAAATGAGAATGATGCAAGAAAATTATGAAATGAGAGTCAACAACTTGACTGAAGAAAATAACACCTTAAAAAACAAACTAACTCAAATGGCAAAAGAGGCTCAAAAAGCCAATGAGGAGAAGAATGCCTTAAAAAGCCGAATTTGCCAGATGGAAAAAGAATCTCAAAAGCTCACTGAAGAGAATCATTCCTTCAGAATTAGATTGGAGCAAATGGAAGCTAGTGACTTTATGAGAAATCAAGATACTATTAAACAGATCCAAACAAATGAAAAAAAAATAGAAGGCCATGAGAAATATCTTATTAGAAAAACCACGGACCTGGAAAATAGATACAGGAGAGATAATTGAAAAATTATTGGACTACCTGAAAGCTATGATAAAAAAAAAAGAATGTAGAAATCATCCTTCAAGAAATTCTCAAGGAAAATTGCCCTGATATTTTGGAACCAGAGGGCAAAATAGAGATTGAAAGAATCCACTGATCACCTCCTGAAAAAGATACCAAAAAGAAAACTCCTAGGAATATTATAGTCAGGTTCCAGAATTCCCAGATCAAGGAGAAAATATTACAAACAGCCAGGAAGAAAAAATTTGAATATTGTGGAAACACAATCAGGATAACATAGGATCTGGCAGCTTCTACACTGAGGGATCAAAGGGTTTGGAATATGATATTCCAGAGGTCAAAGGAGCTGGGATTAAAAGCAAGAATCACCTACCCAGCAAAACTGAGTATCATGTTTCAGGGGAAAATATGATCATTCAATGGAATAGAAGACTTTAAAGCATTCTTGATGAAAAAACCAGAATTGAATAGAAAAATTGACATTCAGATACAAGAAGCAAGAGAGGCATGAGAAGGTAAACAGGGAAAAGAAATCATAAGGAACTTATCAAAGTTGAACTGTTTACATTCCTACATGGAAAAACAATAATTGTAACTTATGAAACTTTTCTCAGTATGAGAATAGTTGGAGGGAATAGAAATGTGTGTGTGTGTGTATACACATACATAAACATGTCTATATAGGAGGGTATATGGGCATATGAATACATATGTGAGTCTGTGTATATATATGCACAGCTATACATAGACAGAGGGCACAGGACCAACTGAATAGGAAGGGATGATTCTTTTTTTTTTTTTTTTAAGCAATTGGGGTTAAGTAACTTGCTCAAGGTTACACGGCTAGTCATTATTTATGTGTGGGTGCTCATTTTCTGAGGCCGGATTTGATCTCGGGTCATCCCAACTCTGAGGCCGGCGCTCTTACTCACTGCGCCACCTAGCCGCCCCAGGGATGATTCTTAAAAGGTGAAATTAAGAGGTGAGAGAAGAATATAATGAGAGGAGATGGGGATAGACAGAATGGCGTAAATTATCTCATATAGAAGACGCAAGGGAAAACTGTTACAATGGAAGGGAACAACAGGAAGGCAAAAGGGAATGAGTCAACCTTATTCTTATTGAATTTGGCTTAGGGAGGGAATGACATAGGATATTCACCCTACAGGTGAGTAGGGGGTAAGGGGATAAGAGGGGGGATGATGGAAGGGAGGGCAGGCTGTGGGGGAGGGAAGTTGGAAGCACACACTTTTGAAAAGAGACAGGATCAAAGTAGAGAATAGAACAAGTGGGGGGTGGGATAGGATGGAGGGAAATATAGTCAGTCTTTCACAATATATCCACTATGGAAATGTTTTGCATAGCTACACATGTACAACCTATACTGAATTGCTTGTCTTCCCAGTAAGGATGGGCGACAAAGGAGGAAGAGAAAGAATCTGGAATTCAAAGTTTTAAAATCAAATGTTTAAATATATATATATGTGTGTGTGTGTGTGTGTGTGTGTGTGTGTGTGTGTGTGTGTGTGTGTGTGTATTAGTAGTAGTAGTAATAGTATTTTACATGTAACTGGGAAATAAGATATACAGGCACTGGGGTATAGAGATCCACCGTGCCATACTAGAAAGTTGGAGGGGGTATGGGGGAAGATATGAGAGAGAGCAGATTTGGGGAGGGGATATTCAGTGGGATTGCTGTTTTGGGGTGGTGGGTAGGGGAAAAATGGGGAGAAAATTTGTAACTCAAAATCTTGTGGAAATGAATGATGTAAACAAAACAATAAAAGAGAGAGAAAAAAATTTAAAAACAAACAAAAAAAGGGAGAAAAACTAAAAATACCTATCTCATAGAAATAAAAAATCTCAGATTTGAAAAAAAAGGCTTGCACAAATAAAATCAATGTAGTTAGAATTAGAAAGGAATCTGAGCTATATATTTCTCAGGGATTTGCTATAACTATATAGGAACAGTAGTCATTCCCCAATAAATGATTAAATTATATGGAGGCAGTTTGCAAAAATCAACTCCCACATGAAAAAGTGCTCCATTGCTATTAAAATGAAAATTAAAACACCACTGAGTTTCTGTAAAACACCTGTCTAAATGGCAAAGATGATGAAAAAAATGGAACTTAATAGTTTTCAGAGTATCTGTTGGAGGAGAGGCTCACTACTGCTCTGTTAGTGGGTCTGTGACTTGGTCTAACTATTCTGAAAAATAATTTGAAATTATACTCAAAAAGTTATTCCCCAAAAATGCCTTGGCCAGAAGGGGGTGGAGCCAAGATGGCGGAGTAGAAACAGCATTTCCAAGGTGCTCTGCCCCACCCCACTTCCAAACAATGTAAGAGGTAGACTCTGAACAACTTCTGGAGCTCCAGCACCCACAGAATGACGCAGAGAAGCTAACCTCCCGCTGAGGACAGCCCAGCAGCCCTGCAGGGAGCGGCCAGTGCAGCACAGCACTCTGGGAGTCGAGCACAACCAAGCCCAGGCCTGCGTGAGCTGCGGTTTTAGCCCCAGGGCAGCAGGGCCAGCAGCCAGCTGGAGAGACCCCAGAACACCAGCAGCTGTGGCAATTCCAGAATTAGCAGCACAGATATGCCTAGGACAAAATGAGAGATTAGTGCCCTATGGACTTTGGGGCCAGTATTTGGGGAACACGTCGGCTTCCTCCCCTGGGGGCTAGAAGGCGCTAAGGAGACTGGGCACACTCGCCATTTTGCAGCTTCAGTGGCAGCTTCAGCTCCTGGCCTGCAAACTGTAGGGAGATCCAGCAATCATTCTGGGGGTTAATCACTCTTGCTTTAACCTCCCTGGATCTGGATTGTGGTCTCGGGGGGAGGTCTGGGGTGGGTATCCAATTTGCCAGAGTGTGTGGAGGCTTTACAGAGGCCACCCAACTAATACCTCCAGAAGTTGTGAAGACCCCAACATTTGGGACAAAAGCTCTCCTGTCTGGTGGCAGAGTCCTACTGTGGCAAAAAGCCCCCAAATCAAGTAATTAAGTGGCAACATGCCTAGGCAAAGGAAACAAAGTAAAGAAAAAAATGCAACATTAGACTCCTATTTTGGGGGCAAAGAGGATCGAAGCATGAAACAGGAGTAGGACTGTGAGGTCAAAACTCCTGCACCAAAAGCCCCAAATGAAAAAACAAGCTGGCTACGGGCCATAGAGGATCTTAAGAAGGATTTTAAAAACCAAATAAGAGAAGTGGAGGAAAAATTGGGAAGAGAAATGAGAAGGATGCAGGTAAAGTATGAAATGAGAGTCAACAGCCTGACTGAGGAAAATAACATCTTAAAAAATAGACTAACTCAAATGGCAAAGGAGGCTCAAAAGGGCAATGAGGAGAAGAATGCCTTAAAAAGTCGAATTTGCCAGATGGAAAAAGAATCTCAAAAGCTCACTGAGGAGACTCATTCCTTCAGAATTAGATTGGAGCAAATGGAAGCTAGTAACTTTATGAGAAATCAAGATGCTGTTAAACAGATCCAAACAAATGAAAGAATAGAAGGCAATGTGAAATATCTCATGGGAAAAACCACTGACCTGGAAAATAGATCCAGGAGACATAATTTAAAAATTATTGGACTACCTGAAAGCCATGATCAAAGAAAAAACCTAGAAATCACCCTTCAAGAAATTCTCAAGGAAAATTGCCCTGATGTGTTAGACCCAGAGGGGGAAATAGAGGTTGAAAGAATCCACAGATCACCTCCTGAAAAAGATCCCAAAGAGAAAACTCCCAGGAATATTATAGCCAGATTCCAGAATTCCCAGATCAAGGAGAAAATACTATAAGCAGCCAGGAAGAAATAATTTCAATATTGTGGAAACACAATCAGAATATCACAGGACCTGGCAGCTTCTACACTGAGTGTTCAAAGGGCATGGAATATGATATTCCAGAGGTCAAAAGAGCTGGGATTAAAACCAAGAATCACCTGCCCAGCAAGACTGAATATCTTGTTTCAGGGGAAAATATGGTCATTCAGTGGAATAGAGGACTTTCAAGCATTCTTGAGGAAAAAACCAGAGTTGAATAGAAAATTTGACATTTAGACACAAGAAGCAAGAGATGCTTGAGAAGGTAATCAGGGTAAAGAAATCATAAGGAACTTATTAAAGTTGAACTATTTACATTCCTACATGGAAAAACAATAACTGTGACTGATGAAACCTTTCTCATTATGAAAATAATTGAGGAAGGGTATATGGGCATATGAATATTTATGTGAGTGTGTGTATATGTGTCTACAGGTATACATGGATAGAGGGCACAGGTTGAATTTGGTGGGAAGGGATGATTCTTAAGGGGTGAAGTTAAGAGGTGAGAGAGGAAAGTGGCAAGAGGAGATGGGGAGAGACAGGATAGGGTAAACTATCTCATGTAGAAGAGGCAAGGGGAAGTAGTTTCAGGGGAGGGGAAGAACAGGAAGGCAAAAAGGCAAAACCATATTCTCATTGAATTTGGCTCAGGGAGAGAATGACATACATACTAAATGGGATATCTCACCCTGCAGGAGAGTAGGGGAAAGGGTATGAGAGGGGGGATGATGGAGGGGAGGGCATCCTGGGGGGAGGGGAGGTTGGAAGTACCCACTTTCAAAGAGGGACAGGATCAAAGTAAGGAATGGACCAGGTGGGGGGTGGGATGGGTGGGAGGGAAATATAAGCAGTCTTTTACAATATATCTACTATGGTAATGTTTTGCATAGCTTTATAAGTACAACACTTACTGAATTGCTTATCTTCCCAGAGGGAGTGGGTGACAAGGGAGGAAGGGAATGGACCTGAAATTCGAAGTTTTAAAATTAAATGTTTCAAATATATATAAATACTATTATTAATACTATTTTGCATGTAATTGGGAGATAAGATGTGCAGGCATTGGGGCACAGAGATTCACCTTGCCCCAATGGCAAAGTCAAAGGGGGTATAGGAGAAGATATGGGAGATAGCAGACTGGATGAGGGGATATCTTGTGGGACTGCTATTCTGGGGTGGTAGGTAGGGGAAAATGGGGAAAAATTGTAACTCAAAATCTGGATGAAATGAATGATGTAAACCAGAAGTTAATAAAGCATTTGTTAAAATTTAAAAAAAAAGACATTCCCTGTGATTATGCATTCCCTGTGACTGAGGAATACCATTAGTAGGCATATGCCCCAGTGAGATCAAAGACAAAGCAAAAAGACATTTAGTGACCCTTTTCAGGGGAACTAATGAGAATAAATTTTTGTACCTTAATAAGACAGTAGGAAATACTTTGTCAGCTTAGCCCAACTGACTACATATTAAGCCTCCATTTTGTGTCTAAGTTGTTTTTGAGTAATTTTTTTAATAAGTTGTTTTCTAGTAATCAGATGAGCACTTACATGGTATGATATAGTAAATAATGTGTTCTTAAATAACAGGCAACCTATGTGGACTCATTCACAAGAAGGACCACCAATAAAAAGTAGTATAAACAACTTCATAAATAATCCAAGTAATAAACAACCAACCAAATCATGTGTATAGTGTCACTGGATAGAAGGTACATGGGTGTATTAGCAAGCTCCCTAGCACACCCAGGATGACCCGCTAGGTTCTTTGGTCTCCTTTTCTAAAGGAGAGACAGCTTCAAAGGGGTCAACGATCTTACTTTAATTACAGATAAGTAGAAAGAAGAGAGTATGCAAGAAAGAATTTAAGAGACAGGGCTCCAGCTGTGTAGACAGAATAATACACCCACCTACATATACCACTGGACTGGGAGAGCATCAACGTCTGAGTAGTTCGAGGGCTCTTAACAAATGGCTACTAAGAGTTGGATCCAAGGAATCAGAAGGTCCTTCTCATGAGTGATACTGCAAAGCAAAATGCCAACCTTCCAGAAAATATAACAAAGATTAGGCCCCTCATTCAGAATATATAACAAAGACTAGCCCAAGGAGAGTATCAAAGAGAAGGTGGTGATTGACTGTCAACATTTGCAGAAAGGTCAAGAACAGTGAGAATGGAAATAAGGTCATCAATCTGGCAATTAAGAGATCCCTGGTAACTTAAGAAAGCAATTTCCACTGGATGATGAAGGCAGAAGTCAGAGTTACAAAAAGAGCGAGGGGGAAGAATTAGGTTGTCGAGCTTTCTTTCAGTCATGTTCAACACTTTGTGACCCCACTGGGGATTTTCTTGGCAAAGATATTAGCTTGTCATTTCCTTCTCCAGATCGTTTTGCAGATGAGAAAACTGAGACAAACAGGGTTAAAGTGACTCACCCACGGTCACACAGCTAGTGAGTGTCTAAGGCCATATTTGAACTTAGGAATATGAGTCTTCTTGATTCCAGGCCTGTCACTCTACCTACTGCACCACCTAGCTTCCTTAAAGAAGCAGGAGGAGGAACCAAAATGCCAGAGTTGCCAGAAGCAGTACAACTCTTCCAAAGAGACCTAGAAATGCAAAATACTGAATCCTGATAGGGAAATCCAGAAAAAGTCACAGTGAGTCCTTTGTCCAGCCCAAGTCAGCATGTGGACACTGAGTATGAGATCAGGCCAGAATGGAACACTCTAGCACCCAGGGAGAAGCTGTTCATCAAAGCAAGATGTGGTCCCAGACCCAAACAGGACACCATGACAGAGATAGGTACCAAATGATAGCTTGGTCGCCCACAACCCAGTTCTGGGTCACAAATATAGGACAGACTAAGGATATTTGTACTTGAGGTAGCGTTTCATTCCTATGATTTCTAATTTGGGAGGCACCAAGAAATTAGTAAGTTTGGAAGCAAGCAGGAACAGAGTGGAGTCTCTGTTCCAGCATACTGACACTCTTCAGAGGAATAATTGGGGCATGAATTTCAGATCAAAGATGATTCTACATTTCTGTCACTGAACTAACACAGCTTTCCAGCTAGTTGATATGAACTGAGTCCAGCAACAGTCTAGTGTTGCTCAAACTGAAACCCAAGTCAGAAACATGCAGAGCTCAGAACAGGGGGTCAGTCATCAGACTATGCCCCAGATTGGTTGGCTTTGAGAGCACTCAAAGCTTAAAGGCACCTAGTCTGTCCTTGAGATCCTGGAGTAACACAACATTGAAAACCCCAAGAAATGAGCAATATATACTCCCTGAAACTTAAAATGAACCAAACAAAAGAAGGAGGAGGGTGGAAGGAGTAGTTGATACTTCATCCTTATTCTTATCCAAGCTGGTTAAAAGAAGAAAGAATATATACTCACATATAATATACATATCACAATTGGGTTCATAAATTCATTTCACTTAACAGAGAATTAGGAAAGGGGAAAAATAAAGAATTAGAAGGATGGTAAATCAAGGGGGGAGATCATTCCCAAACAAAACAATCTCTAACTAAGGATGCACAAAAATATTTATAATTCTTTTTGAGTTGGCAAGAATGACAATCTTAGGTTGTGCCAATAAATTAGGGGAATGGGTGATTAAGTTATGATAAATGTAATGGAACACTATTGTGATGTTAAAAATTATGAAAGAGACAGTTTCAGAGAAACCTGGGAAGACTGAGATGTAATGATACAGAATGAAGTAAAAAAACCAAGAACAATTTATACAATGACAGCAATATCATAGAGACAACCAACTTTGAAAGAATTAGGAACATTTATCAGTATAATGACCAAGCACAATTCCAAAAGATTCATGATGAAATATGTTATCCATATCCTAATAGGGAATAAAGAACTTAAGAATACAGAATGAGACAATTTGGACATGGCCAATGTGAAAGTTTGTTCTGTTTGACTTTACATATAGCAATGGGTTTTGTTTCTCCCTACTTCTCAACTTGGAAGGCGGTGTGTGGCTAGGATGGGAAGGTGAGATGGTAGATTTTTGCTGATTAAAAAAATTTATTTTTTTAATTTTTTTAAACAAATGCTTTATTAAATTCTGTTTTACATCATTCATTTCCGCCAGATTTTGAGTTACAATCATTTTCCCCCCATTATTCCCCTACCCAACCTCCCTGAATAGCAGTCCCACAAGATATCGCTCCCTCCAATCTGCTCTCTCCCATACCTTCTCCCATACCCCCATCGACTTTTCCATTAGAGGAAGATGAATCTTTGTGTCCCAATGCCTGCACATCTTATCTCCCAATTATAGGCAAAAGAGTATTAATAATAGTATTTATATATATATATATTTGAAACATTTAATGTTACGACCTCGAATTTCAGATCCATTTCCTTCCTCCCTTGTCACCCATTCCTTCTTGGGAGATAAGTAATTCAGTATATGTTGTACATGTCTAGCTATGCAAAACATTATCATAGTAGATATATTGTACAAGGCTGCTTATAATTCCCTCCCACTCATCCCACCCCCACCTGGTCCATTCCCTACATGATCCTGTCCCTCTTCTATAGTGGGTACTTCCAACCTCCCCTCACCCCAAGGATGCCCTCCCTTCCATCATCCCTCCTTCCCTTCTCATCCCCCTTCCCCCTATCCTGCTGCAGGTTGAGATATCCCATTTAGTATGTATGTCATTTTCTCCCTGAACCAAATTCAATGTGAATGTGGTTTTGCCTTTTTAGCCTTCCTTATTCTCCCCCTCCTTTGCAACCACTTCCCCTTCTTCTACATGGGATAGTTTACCCTACCCTGTCTCTCCCCATCTCCTCTTGCCACTTTCCTCTCTCACCTCATAATTTCATCCCTTCAGTATTCTCCCTTCCCAACAAATTCAACCTATGCCCTCTATCCATATATAACTGTAACCATATACACACACATTCACATGTGTATTCATATGACCACACACCCTTCTTCCATTATTTTCATAGTGAGAAAGATATCATCAGTCACAGTTATTGCTTTTCCATATAGGAATGTAAATAGTTCAACTTTGATAAGTTCCTTTTGATTTCTTTTCCCTGATTACCTTCTCAGGCATCTCTTGCTTCTTGTGTCTGGATGTCAAATTTTCTATTCAATTCTGGTTTTTTCCTCAAGAATGCTTGAAAGTCCTCTATTCCACTGAATGACCATATTTCCCCTGAAACAAAATACTCAGTTTTGCTGGGTAGGTGACCCTTGGGTTCATTTCCAGTTCTTTTGCCCTCTGGAATATCATATTCCATGCCCTTCGATCCCTCAGTGTAGAAGCTGCCAGGTCCTGGGCTATTCTGATTGTGTTTCCACAATATTGAAATTGTTTCTTCCTGGCTGCTTGTAGTATTTTCTCCTTGATCTGGGGATTCTGGAACCTGGCTATAATATTTCTGGGAGTTTTCTTTTTGGGATCTTTTTCAGGAGGTGATCGGTGGATTCTTTCAACCTCTATTTTGCCCTCTGGATCTAAAACATCAGGGCAATTTTCCTTGAGAATTTCTTGAAGGGTGATTTCTAAGTTTTTTCTTTGATCATGGCTTTCAGGTAGTCCAATAATTTTTAAATTGTCTCTCCTGGATCTATTTTCCAGGTCAGTGGTTTTTCCCATGAGATATTTCACATTGCCTTCTAATCTTTCATTTGTTTGGATCTGCTTAACAGCATCTTGATTTCTCATAAAGTCATTAGCTTCCATTTGCTCCAGTCTAACTCTGAAGGAATGAATCTCCTCAGTGAACTTTTGAGATTCTTTTTCCATCTGGCAAATTCGACTTTTTAAGGCATTCTTCTCCTCATTGCCCTTTTGGGCCTCCTTTGCCATTTGAGTTAGTCTATTTTTTAAGGTGTTGTTTTCCTCAGTCAGGCTGTTGACCCTCATTTCATACTTTTCCTGCATCCTTCTCATTTCTCTTTCCAATTTTTCCTCCACTTCTCTTATTTGATTTTTAAAGTCCTTCTTAAGGTCCTCTATGGCCTGCAACCCGCTCATGTTTTCCCCTGGGGCTTTTGGAGCAGGACTTCTGACCTCACAGTCCTTTTCCCGCTCTATGCCCCCAAAATAGGAGTCTAGGGTTGCATTTTTCTGTTTCCTTTGCCTTGGCATGTAGCCACTTAATTGCTTGACTTTTGGGCTTGTTGCCACACTATGGCTTTAAGGCCAGCTAGAGGAATTTTCGTCCCGAACGTGTGGGGGGCAACTTCTGTTTCTGGTAAGCTGTAAACCCACCCACAACTTCCACCCTAGATCACAATCCAGATCCAGGGAGGTTAAAAAGAGCGATTACCCCCCAAGACGGATCGCTGGATCTCCCCACGATTTTTAGGCTGGGAGCCGGAAATGCCTATGAAAACTACAAAATGGAGTGTCTCCTCAGCGGCTTCTAGCCCCCAGGGGAGGGAGCTGACGCATTCCCCAAATACAGGTCCCAAAGTCCAAAGGACACTAACCTCTTACTTTGTCCTAGGCATGTCTATGTTGATAATTCTGGAGTCGCCACTGCTCCTGGTGTTCTGGGGTTCCTCCAGCTGGCTGCTGGCCCTGCCGCCCTGGGGCTAAAACCTCGGCTCACGCGGACCTGGGCTCGGCTCGGCTCCGCTCCTGCGCTCTGCGCTCTGCGCGCTGCCGGCTCCCAGGCCGCTGGGCTGGTCCTTCCTGCAGGGCTGCTGGGCTGTCCTCAGCGGGAGGTTAGCTTCTCTGTGTCGTTCTGTGGGTGCTGGGGCTCCAGAAGTTGTTCAGAGTCCTTTTTTACATAGTTTGTAGGGAATCTGGGGGCAGAGAGGCTTGGACGAGCTGTTTCTACTCCGCCATCTTGGCTCCGCCCCCCCCCCCCAAATTTATTTTTTAAGAGAGAAGTAGGGGCACCTGTGGTAGACAACCTTCTCAAGGAGTTCAACCACAAAAGGGAAGAGAGATGTGTGAGGAGGTATGAAAAGGTTCAAAAGAGCTGCTGTGATCAATTAGGGAGGTATAAAAGGATTACCTTTGCTACCATTAGGGCCTAGCAGATATGACCAACAACAATTCCAGAGGATGTATAATGAAATAGGTCATCGTGTTAAGATTTGATAAGATTTGATAGACTCAGAGTACAAATTGAGCAAGAAGTGAGGGAGTACATATGTGGTAATAAGGTATGATGGCAAGATCCTTGTTCTGGATATGCCCTGGCATCCTGGTAGATGACTAGATGGGGTGTGAAGAATGGTCTATGCCCAGGTAAATATAATGGGTTAACTGAATTTTTATTCAACTGCCAATAAAGATAGCTCAGCCTAGGGGCGGCTAGGTGGCGCAGTGAGTAAGAATGCCGGCCTCGGAGTTGGGATGACCCGAGATCGAATCCGGCCTCAGAAAATGAGCCCCCACACACAAATACTGACTAGCCGTGTAACCTTGAGCAAGTTACTTAACCCCAATTGCTTAAAAAAAAAAAGACAGCTCAGCCTCTTGGGAGGGGAGTGCAGTGATCTCAGGAGGATTGGGTCCAGAGGGTCACTGTTATTATTACTACCTCAATTAGCACTTAGGAGCCTATGATATGGGAGTCCAAATGTGGTGGCTCCATTCTCATTGATGAAGAAAAATATTTTTTTATAGAAATCTTCACAAAACTTTTCTATTTTTCATCTGTTCATTGTTCTTTTTCCAGTTTCAACCTTAAATGCCCTTGGGGTTATTTGGATCCCTTGCGAAGCTTTCTGTAACCTTATTTGTCTCTCTAATGTTTTTGTGAGGTGATGTTGCTCATAATCTTCCAAAATCTTCCTCTCTAAATGACTTAATATTTAAAATTTGTGTTGCCCTTGGTTGCCATTTTTCTCCACTTGGTAAGAAGATCAAGTATTTTCTAGTTAAGGCAGTTTCTGATTTTGATTTTCCTCATTGTGACAACTGCTTTACATTGGTTAAACTTCCCTGAGAAATAATGATAAACCATATCAATCACTATTCTTTTATCTGTTTTTTCATTCTACTACAACAATTACCTGTTTAAATAATATGTGTAATGCACAAATAGTTTCAATTGCATATCCACTCCTTATTTTTATTCTTTCTTCTAAGTTGCTGTTAATCTTTTCACTAACAAGGTGATAGTCTGATCAAATCATACAACTGATTTGGAAATAATTCCCATATCAATATCCCATTCCCATATCAATATCCCATATCAATATTCCTATATTATCTGACATCTGACATCCAAACACACCCTAATGTCCCCCCAAAATTTAGTATATTCTGTTTCAATTTTTAAAATTCTCATTTTAAAATCAAATTTAGCTCATGAAAAAAATTTATTTAAGTTTGGTTCTTAAGTTTGTTTGATGAATCACATTAAAAAATAAAAATTCTCTGGGTACACAACATTAATGAAATATGGTATGCACACCTATGTCAGAAACTAATGATTTCTTATCTATTAGAAAACATTCAGGTTTTCTTTTTTTGTGATGTTATTTGATGGTGGTCATGCCCAGCATTTTCTCTCTTCTTTAAAAAAAATCATGTTACAAGAGCATGAATCATTTACAAACTTTTGGGCTCTTTCATATCTCACTCATGAACCATGCTTTTCAATATATTTTACATTGTCCTTTCCTATGTCAACTTTTACATTGAAGTTACCATGTATTTTTTTTCTTAGAGAACATAATGCTTTAATCAATAAGCACGAAAAATATAGATCATGCAAAGTCCATTGAATTCATCCATCAGTTTATGTATGTGTGCATGTGTGCATAACATATATATATGTCTGTGTATATATATATGCATACATATATGCATTTTCATATATGTATTTATCTTTTTTTTAAGTGCTAGGATATATATTTTTATTAACTTCTGTTTTACATCATTCATTTCTGCCAGATTTTGAGTTGCAATCATTTTCCCCCCATTATTCCCCTACCCAACCTCCCAGAATAGCAGTCCCACAAGATATCGCTTCCTCCAATCTGCTCTCTCCCATACCTTCTCCTATACCCCCATCGACTTTTCCATTAGAGGAAGGTGAATCTTTGTGTCCCAATGCCTGCACATCTTATCTCCCTATTACAAGCAAAAGAGTATTAATATTAGTATTTATATATATATTTGAAACATTTAATGTTAAGACCTTGAATTTCAGATCCATTTCCTTCCTCCCTTGTCACCCATTCCCTCTTGTGAGATAAGTAATTCAGTACATGTTGTACATGTCTGGCTATGCAAAACATTATCATAGTAGATATATTGTACAAGGCTGCTTATAATTCCCTCCCACTCATCCCACTCATTATTTTCATAGTGAGAAAGATATCATCAGTCACAGTTATCACTTTTCCATATAGGAATGTAAATAGTTCAACTTTGATAAGTTCCTTTTGATTTCTTTTCCCTGATTACCTTCTCAGGCATCTCTTGCTTCTTGTGTCTGGATGTCAAATTTTCTATTCAATTCTGGTTTTTTCCTCAAGAATGCTTGAAAGTCCTCTATTCCACTGAATGACCATATTTTCCCCTGAAACAAAATACTCAGTTTTGCTGGGTAGGTGACCCTTGGGTTCATTCCCAGTTCTTTTGCCCTCTGGAATATCATATTCCATGCCCTTCAATCCCTCAGTGTAGAAGCTGCCAGGTCCTGGGCTATTCTGATTGTGTTTCCACAATATTGAAATTGTTTCTTCCTGGCTGCTTGTCGTATTTTCTCCTTGATCTGGGGATTCTGGAACCTGGCTATAATATTCCTGGGAGTTTTCTTTTTGGGATCTTTTTCAGGAGGTGATCTGTGGATTCTTTCAACCTCTATTTTGCCCTCTGGATCTAAAACATCAGGGCAATTTTCCTTGAGAATTTCTTGAAGGGTGATTTCTAGGTTCTTTCTTTGATCATGGCTTTCAGGTAGTCCAATAATTTTTAAATTGTCTCTCCTGGATCTATTTTCCAGGTCAGTGGTTTTTCCCATGAGATATTTCACATTGCCTTCTAATCTTTCATTTGTTTGGATCTGCTTAACAGCATCTTGATTTCTCATAAAGTCATTAGCTTCCATTTGCTCCAGTCTAACTCTGAAGGAATGAATCTCCTCAGTGAACTTTTGAGATTCTTTTTCCATCTGGCAAATTCGACTTTTTAAGGCATTCTTCTCCTCATTGCCCTTTTGGGCCTCCTTTGCCATTTGAGTTAGTCTATTTTTTAAGGTGTTGTTTTCCTCAGTCAGGCTGTTGACCCTCATTTCATACTTTTCCTGCATCCTTCTCATTTCTCTTTCCAATTTTTCCTCCACTTCTCTTATTTGATTTTTAAAGTCCTTCTTAAGGTCCTCTATGGCCTGCAACCCGCTCATGTTTTCCCCTGGGGCTTTTGGAGCAGGACTTCTGACCTCACAGTCCTTTTCCCGCTCTATGCCCCCAAAATAGGAGTCTAGGGTTGCATTTTTCTGTTTCCTTTGCCTTGGCATGTTGCCATTTAATTGCTTGACTTTTGGGCTTGTTGCCACACTATGGCTTTAAGGCCAGATAGAGGAATTTTCGTCCCGAACGTGTGGGGGGCAACTTCCGTTTCTGGCAAGCTGTAAATCCACCCACAACTTCCACCCTAGATCACAATCCAGATCCAGGGAGGTTAAAGCAAGAGCGATTACCCCCCCAAGACTGATCGCTGGATCTCCCTACAGTTAGCATGCAGGCCAGGAGCTGGAGCTGCCTCTGAAAACTACAAAATGGGGTGTCTCCTCAGTGGCTTCTAGCCCCCAGGGGAGGAAGCTGACGCATTCCCCAAATACAGGTCCCAAAGTCCATAGGACACTAACCTCTTACTTTGTCCTAGGCATGTCTATTGTTGATAATTCTGGAGTTGCCACAGCTCCTGGTGTTCTGGGGTTCCTCCAGCCGGCTGCTGGCCCTGCTGCCCTGGGGCTAAAACCTCAGCTCACGTGGACCTGGGCTCGGCTCCGCTCCTGTGCTCTGCGCTCTGCGAGCTGCGCGCTGCCAGGTCCCAGACCGCTGGGCTGGTCCTTCCTGCAGGGCTGCTGGGCTGTTCTCAGCAGGAGGTTAGCTTCTCTGTGTCGTTTTGTGGGTGCTGGGGCTCCAGAAGTTGTTCAGAGTCCCCTTTTACATAGTTTGGGGGGAATCTGGGGGCAGAGTGGCTTGGATGAGCTGTTTCTACTCTGCCATCTTGGCTCCGCCCCGAAGTTACCATGTATTAAAATATATGTTGATAAAATTTAGAGACTTTTGAATATGTTCAACTGTAAGAAACATGGTAAGACTTAGAAACAGGAAAACAATATGTAAAATGACTAAAACAATACCAAAAAAAAGCATGAGAAAAACTGAATTATATGTAATTGAACTGACTAAGGTTGGCCACAAAGAAGAATCAGGGAAAATGTACCTTTATATATACCTGGTTGATGTGGTGTTCAGTTTTACTGAACTGCTTTCCCCCTACACCCCAAAAATCTTTGTTACAAAGAACCAGTTGGAGAATAAGGGAGTGATCTATTCAGAAATGAGGACAATATGAAAACAAAAGATATTAAGAAACCTGTTTGTTTGTTTTTTTTAACTTGGTCTAATCAATTTAATAATAGAATTTCTCTATCTTTTTAACTTGTGCTAAAACTGTTGGCATATAAGCTAGAATTATTCTCACAGTGGTTTTTTGGACTGCCTGCCATGGGCTAGCAGTCTTGGGATACTAGGAGAACATCCCCAATGGCATTTACTCTGAGGGGAAGAAAAAGGTCCAATGGGAATGATCCCCCATGGTGAGCTGGCATATCCAACCCACACTCTATACACACTTCTATGGGGGATACAATATAAGTCTATGCCTCCAAAGAAATGATACTTCATGTTGTCTTTGAATATATGTGATAACACTAACTCCACCAATGCCTTTATTTACCCCTCTAAGAGACACCTATAATCAATCTTTCCATTTTGCTATAACTTCACTTCATCTCATGTTTTCATTTATAGCAAGAATGTCAAGTTTGAGACAATTCCACTTCTCAAATAGTAAGTGCAATTGTTGGGTACTAAACAAGGTTCTCACATTTGGAGAATTTGACATTAAAGTCAACTTTAATGATAAACTAAAAAAAATGTAATTCTTAACACACTCTGCTACCACCACTGAAGAAGAGGAAAGGAGCTACTCAGGACTGAGGTCCATTTTGTATTTTTTGTTTGTTTAATGGGTTAGTGGACAACCTACTAGGAAATCAGACATTGTCTCTAACCTTTCTCAGTTTGGTAGAGCCTGATGGAGCCTGCACTCCACTGGCATTGCCTTCAAGAACCCAGGTTTACCTCTAAGCCATTAGGAAACATTGAGGTAACAAAGTCCTATTTCTAGAGCACTTGAAAGTTTATAAAACACATTAATCACAATAGCCCTCAGTAACACAAGTCGTGCAGACAGCGTTGGGTTTGGAGGCAAAAACCCAAGTTCATATCTGGCCTGAGATAATTTGTATGAATCTGGGCGAGTCACTTGACCTTGGTCTGTCTCAGTTTCCTCATTGGTAAAACAGGTAAAATAACAGCACCTCTCTCCTAGGGTTGATGTGAGGATAAAATGAGATAATATATGTAAAACACACTTTTATTACTGTGAGGTGAGGAAATGGCTCAGAGAAGTAGAGTGACAGCTCTGATTCTTCAGTGAGACGACCTGAGTTCAAATCCTTTCTCTAATGTTTACTACTAGTATAACAGGCAAGTCACTTAACCCTCCTTGGCCTCAGTTTTCTTACTGTAAAATAAAGGGTTCAACTGGATTGTTTCTGAGGTCCCCTCCAGCTCATATCTATCCATTATCCTATGACTTGCAAGAGTAACACAGCTAGTAAGCTTACAGAAGCCTTGTGACTTTAGTAGGAGCCCAGGAACCATGTGCCCCAAACATAAACAAAGTCAAACAACTGAATAAAGTTTTGTATGAATAACTGACAAAGTAAATAAAAGCATCCTAAGGAAAATGGTCCATTTTAGAAAAATAGAAAGACTGCTCAAGTGACTGCTCAAGAAAGCCTGTGAATGATCTCTAGGACAAAGGAACCATTAGTCAAAAATATCATTTAAGAAGTACCATAATAGCAATTCTCATTTATGCTCTATGAGGACAGGTGGCTTGTCTTATCTAAACTTCAGATCTTCCCTAGGGATCCCTTCTCTTGTATAATCCTCTGCACACAGTAGGTACTTAATATTTGCAGAAGTGAAGTAAATAAAAACTCTGTGAAGGAAGTAGCAGATTGTTATTATTACTCCCCTTTTCAGACAAGAAAACTAAATCTGAAAGCTTTGGTGACTGACTCAAGATTATTCATATGGCTACATATCTGAACTCAGGCCTTCTTATTCCTCATCTAGTGTTCTTTCTACCACATTGTACCATCTTTCACGAGTGCTTTCTACATGAAGGGTAGTAATAAGGGAAAAGGAAGGAAACAAGTATTTACACAGCACCAGTTCTTGCCAAGCACTATGCCAAGCTAAGTGCTTTTGACAAATATTAATCCATTTGATCCTAGGAAGGAGGTACTATAATCCCCATTTTACAGGTGAGGGAACCGAAGCAAACAGAAGTTAGATGCCTTGTCCAGAGCTTAGGAAGTGTTTGAAATTGTATTTAAACTCAGGTTTTCTGGCTTTAGGCCCAGTACTCAATCCACTGTGATAACCATCATAATTCACATTTCTGTGGCACTTTTGAGTTTCTGGAGTGTTTTGCTCACAATAGCCCTGTAGGGAGATGGCACAAGTATTATCCCTATTTCACCAAGGAGGAAGCTGAAACTCAGAGAGGTTAAGCAACTTATCTGAAGTCACAAGAGTAGGACTTGAAATGACTATGATGTAAGGACAAAGGGCATCAATAAAGCTCATTTTTAAGTGTAGCACTCTCTATGGCATATTCTGGTGAATTCACTCCAGAGGGTGAATGCTACCTGGGGCTCCAGGGGGAACCCTGTGAGGTTGTACTCTTAAAGCTATAGCTCACAAGTCCCCACCATTAATAGACTGATTAGTCTATTAAAAACATTAAGTATCCATTAACTAGTGGAGACAAGTGGCTCTTAGAAAAGATATTTAAGATGTTACTCAAAGAATGTGTGTGGGTCCAGTCATTTTTGTTGACTCTTCATGGGGTTTTGTTGACTCTTTTGGGGTTTTCATAGCAAAGATACTGGAGGGGTTTGCCCTTTCTTTCTCCAGCTCATTTTGCAGATGAAGAAACTGAAGCAAGCAGGGTTACATGATTTGCAGCATGCTAAGAATAGTAACTATAAACTGTGAACTTATAGTGTGCTTTTCCACAAATATACAGCAACCATGACAAGAAAGGGCAGGTGAGAACTGAGAGGACAATGATGAGGCACATGTGTAGAATGCATGTGAGGCAAAGACAACTCAAAACTCCTGGTAATGTAGGGCTTGGATGTCCTTCCTTCCTTCCTTCCTTCCCTTCCTTCCTTCCTTCCTTCCTTCCTTCCTTCCTTCCTTCCTTCCTTCCTTCCTTCCTTCCTTCCTTCCTTTCATCTTTGGGTGGTTCCCTTAGGTGAAGTGTCTTTTCTTGTTGGGTTGCTTAGCTGGATACCAAGGATTTTCTCCTTTCTGTAGTCAGTTTTCTTCTCTACTTCCAGGAGTCCCATTCCTCAAAGCTGCTCCTTTTCCACACTGTTGTCTTTCTGTATGTGTCCATCAGAGCAAGTATCTCTGCTCCCTCAATTGTGCCCCTTTGAACTGAAGAACTCTTGAACTGCAGGATAGGATGTCTTCCCCTGGGAAAATTACTACTGGATGACATGGCATGTCCAATTTGGAAAAGGGAGAGAGATTCCCCTCCTCTCCTTCCACCATCCAGTAAAATACTCTTCCACAATGTATTCCTGATCCTGCAATCCCTCAAATTCTGATCAACTGTCCCTAGGAACTAGCTTTAAACCCTGAAAATGTGTATCTAATTTTTGCTTGTCCAATGAGGTTGCAATTATCACAAAGAGATAAGATGGTACACCTTGTTAAAACATTAACATTTTAACATGTGTGACTACATACTGTAACTACATCAACTGAGGTTAGTAAATATCCTCCCTTACACTATCTCACCAGTTTAAACACTTCCTGATCCCAAAAAATCAAATGGGATGCTTTTTGGCAAAGTCCATAGATCATGGTTCACAAAATATCTTGGAAACAGATAATTCCACAAGGATAAAGGATATAATAGCTGGCGGGCCTAGGGATTACATTCAGTTTCCAATTAAGGGTTATAGATTTTAGCAAACTGTTACTACCTTATAAAATTCTCATATGCTACTACTTGTCTTGGTGCTTGCAAAGGCTTTTCCTAATCCAAATACAATAAAGAAAAGGGAATCAAGTCTAGTCCCTACAGCAGTCCTGGAACACTTGGAGCATTCCCTCACCACTGGGATTTGATACCTGGGATGTGATACTCACCTCACTAAGACAAAGGAAGCTAACATTAAAAAACAAATAAACAAAAAGCCTAGAAGTCCTAAAGAGGTGTGGGGCTCTCCAAAAAGTATTAAGTACTTCTTGTTTACTCTATCTAGATTTCTAGGCTAACAGACAAACTTTGTACTATAGACCTGCAGTCAATAAGGATCTCAAAAAAGCCATATAGACTAACATCAGAGTAAGGCAAAAGTGTAGGGCTGCTTAAAAGTTTGCTTTTTTAAGAGTGAACATGAATGAACTGCTAAGTGCCAGTATCTTAGGGATGTAACATTCATACTGCTCATGTCAGTTTCCATAATCATATGTATAGCAATATGACAGATATTAGTGTATAAACATTCAACCATACACGAGTCATCTAAAAGAAACCCATCTGACTTGTAAAATTCCTTGTAAAACCGTCCAATTAATCTGAAACAAAAAAGCGGATCCCTGCTAGTATATTCAAGGAGGGGAGTATGGAGAACATATTTTCCATAGTAGGGCACTGAAAATGCAGGGCGCATCCTGGATGAAATACCGATAACCCTGCTGGAGTACTCCTCTAACTCACACTTGGAATCTAAAGCTTGGTCTTTAAAGGTTGCAAACAACTTCAGGTTCTAGGATTAACTCTATGAAGCAGTAATTCTAAAATTATAGTTCATTGATAACTATACATTGTGACTATATCAATTAAGGTTAGAATTACCCATCAATAGCAAGTAAACAAAATTTAGGGGCAGCTAAGTGGCAAAGTTGATAAGAGTGCTAGGTCTGGAGTCAGGAACACTCATTTTCCTGAGTTCAAATATGGACTCAGACACTTACTAGCTGTGTGACTCTGGGCAAGTCGCTTAACCCTGCTTACCTCAGTTTCCTCATTTGTAAAATGAGCTGGAAGAGAAAATGGAAAGTTATTCCAATATCTTTGCTAAGAAAAACCTCAAATTGGATCATGAAGAGCTGGACACGACTGAAATAACAAGACACAATTAGCTTGTAGCAAAGATACCTGTCAAGATGTCACAGTAAGAACAGTTAACTACAAAACATTCTCACATTTGTGGTGTGCTCTTCCACAAATGCACAACATAACATCCTTGGGAAGAATGGGTTTAAACTGAGTACAATACTAATGAAGCAGATATGTAGGTTATATCTGTAAACAACTCCTGGTACTGGAGGGCCCAGAAGATTGAATCCTCAGACAGCTTCCTTTAGGTGAACTGTCTCTTCTGGCTGGGTTGTTCAGATAGATTCCAAAGGTTTTTTCCCTCTCTGTGGTCAGCATTCTTCTTTGTTTCCAGAGGTCCCATTCCTCCTTTCTTCCATTGACTATCCTTCTGTGTCTTGTGTCCATGTTCTCAATTGTTCCTCAAGCTTTTCTGAACCAACAAACTCTTTTTTTTTTTTTAAAGCAATTGGGGTTAAGTAACTTGCTCAAGGTTACACAGCTAGTCATTATTTATGCGTGGGTGCTCATTTTCTGAGGCCGGATTCGATCCCAGGTCATCCCAACTCTGAGGCCGGCACTCTTACTCACTGCGCCACCTAGCCGCCCCTGAACCAACAAACTCTTAAGCTGTTTGTTGATGGGGAGTTTCCCTCTGGGCATGGCAGATGGCATCTAGCAGTAACTAGATGTTGGGAGTGGAAAGGCAGGACAGAGAAATACCTTATTTCTCCCTAAACAGAGGCCTTCTCCACAAAACATTTCTGATTCTGCCCTCCCTCAAATTCTGACTTAGTTAAAATGTGAGGATTTAAAGCCCTGCCAAGGTGTGTTCAATTGTCCAATGATGTTGTTACCTCTAATTCAATCAGAGAAAGGTATCCACACATTGTAAAGGGATCACAGGGTTAAATAAAACATTGACCTGATCTATGTGACTATATTTCCTGACTAAATCAAGATAAGGGGAACTTATACAAAGTAATTGTTTTAAATCTACAGCATTTTGATGCAAAATAAGATATAAGGCAAAAGAGTATGACATTTCGCAGTTTCAAAAAAAGGTTAGATTGTTTTGGAAGGAGGATTGACCTTAGTACTGAGACTGTGCTTTCTGCTCTGGACTTGAAATTAACACTATCACCTTAACATCCTCAAAACTTCCTTCCCCTGGTGTCACATTCATACTTCTACCAGTCTAGAAAATCAGTTTCTATTATAAGCAGTATCTTTTGATGAAGTATGTGGTCTCACCAGTCAATAACAGATTAATAGTAGGCATAAGACAGGTTCCCAATGATTTTTGAATTAAAAAAAAAAAAAGAATCATAGCAGAGCTGGAGTTGGACCTTAGTTCAACCTTATCATTTTACAAAGTGGGAAACTGAGACTTAAGAGATGTTAATGACTGCCTATGGTCACATATCTAGTGAGTGTAATAGAGGATGTTTTTGTTTTTTTGGTGGTTTTTGTTTTGTTTTTTTTTTTGGCTTTTTGGAGGGCAATTGGGATTAAGTAACTTGCCCAAGGTCACACAGCTAGGTTTTTTATTTGTGTGTGTGTTAAGTGTCTGAGGCCAGATCCGAACTCAGGTCCTTCTGACTCCAGGGCCAACGCTCTACTCACTGTGCCACCTAGCTGCCCCATGGAGGATGTTTTTGTAGCCAGGGCTTCCTGACTCCAGCATACTGTCTTCTCTGCCTCTCAATAAGATATTGTCCTCTTACCTCATTTTAATTGGCTTCCATCTTATCAGAGGTAGCAGTAACCCTTCTCACCCCCACCCCTGTTCCAAAACACACACACACACACACACACACACACACACACACACACACACACACCCTTAAACTATAAGAAATATACAGGTCACATATTCTATCAATGAAGAGAAGTAAGAGATGTTTGAAGTCTATCCCTAACTTTCTGAAGTTGAGATTATAAAAGGTAATCAAGACCTCTTACAAAATATTCCTTTTTTGGTAAGAGACAAAAATCTGGAGTGGGAGGACAATTGGTTTAAACTCCCAGAATTTCTTAATACATTTCTTAAAAATAACATTTCCTTGTACTTGAACCAAGTCTTAATCTCCCACCCTCAACCCTTCTCTGCCCTTCTACAGAGGGATTCCCTCCCATCATCAATGAAACTAGATGCACACACTCTACCTGGCACTCTGGATCAGCCTATAGGCAATGTACTTGCGGAACAGGTACCCCAACCTGATTAGATTCAAATGATGGGTGTCATTTATGAGTTCCTTAGTTGTTTGATGTAGCATCGATGGAAATTGAAGGCCTTCCACTGCCCGGCTAAGGATCACCAGGTTCTTCCTTTGACCCTCAACATCAATAAAGTATCGATTTTCCTCAGGAGGAGCAGCAGATACAAAGAAACCTCCAGGAGAGGAAGGGGGCACTGTCATCTTGGATTTCTCAGTGTCTATAAAAGAGGACGATTTCAGAAGCTTGTCATCTATGGGAGGGAGATAGACTTTTGGGGATATATGAGCAGAAGACATGAGCTGTGATATTTGGAGAAACTGAGCAGAGGGAGGAGTTGGTGATTTTGGAAACCTGACAGCAGGAAAAGAATGTTCAGCAATGAAAGATGGTTGAGGTGACAGGGCCTTGTAGCCAGTCTCTTCCTTGGGTGGATAAGGCTGAGTACTCTTCAAGATTTCTGGGGACCATTCTGTTGGGGGCTTTCCAGGAGTGGGAGGGAACTGTGGCCTCTCAAACTTTGGCTTCAGAGATGTAGGAGGGGGCAATTCTGTGCTGACTTTCTCAATGGCAGAAAGTGGCTGCGTTGTTAGGGACTGCCTAAGGCTTTCAGGGACCAATGGCTTGAGTGGCTGTTGCCCAGGTGGGACTGGTATCTGTCCAGGGAAAGGAGTGAACTGTGGCACATAGATTTCTTCAGGGGCAGCAGAGTACCATGATGTCAGGGGCTGTCTAGGGACAGCAGAGCCCACAGGTGTAGGGAGCTTTTTAGGAGCAGCAAAGGACACAGGTGTGGGAAGCTGTCCTGGGACAGCAGGACCTACAGGTATGGAAGGCAGTCCAGGGGTAGCAAGGGCCACAGGTGTGGGGGGCTGTCCTGGGATAGCAGGACCTATAGGTATGGGAGGTAGTCCAGGGGTAGCAAGGGCCACAGGTGTGGGGGACTCCTCAGGGGCATCAAGGGCCACAGGTGCAGGGGGCTCCCCAGGGGCAGCAAGGGCCATGGGTGTGGGGGGCTCCCCGGGGGCAGCAAGGGCCATGGGTGTGGGGGGCTCCCTAGGGGCGGCAAGGGCCACTGGTGTGGGGGGCTCCTCAGGGGCAGCAAGGGCCACAAGTGAGGGGGGCTCCCCAGGGGCAGCCAGGTCCACAGGTAGAGGGGGCTCCCCAAGGGCAGCAAGGGCCACAGGTATAGGGGGCTCCTCAGGGGCAGCAAGGGCCACAGGTAGAGGGGGTTCCCCAGGGGTAGCAAGGGCCACAGGTAGAGGGGGCTCCCCAGGGGCAGCAAGGGCCACAGGTAGAGGGGGCTCCCTAGGGGCAGCAAGGGCCACAGGTGGAAGGGGTTGTCTAGAATCCCATGAAATTTTGAACTTCTCAGGAGAAGTAGGCCACCCTGATATTTGCGGCTTCCCAATGGCCACAGGAGTTGGAGAGACCTGTTGAGGTTCTGTGGAAGTCCATAATACTTGGGGCTGCCCAGGGCCCCATGATGTTTGGGGCTGCCCAGGTACTGGAGGGACCCATAACATTTGGGGTTTCCCAGGTACTGCAGGGGCCCATGATATTTGGGGCTGCCCAGGGGCTAGAGGGGCCCATGACATTTGGGGCTGCCCAACAGGGGCAACAGGGATCTGCAATCTTGGGAGTGGTCCTAAAAGAGGAGCGGCCCAGGATGCTAGGGTTTCCTTGGGAGTAGCAGGGCCCAACAATGTTGCAGTCTCATCAGATATGGTAGGGAGCCTGGACGGCAAGGGTTTCCCAGGAGTGCCAAGGGACCATGGTGCTGGGGTTCCCCCAGGTGTGACAGGGGCCATTGGTGCTGGAGGCTGCCCAGTGGTTAAGGGTGGTCTTAATGTTGGGAGCTGCCCAGGAGCACCAAGGGACCATGGTGCTGGGATTCCTCCAGGTGTGGCAAGGGCCATTGGTGCTGGAGGTTGCTCAGGAGCACCAAAGGACCATGGTGCTGGGGTTCCTCCAGGTGTGGCAGGGGCCACTGGTGCTGGAGGCTGCCCAGTGGTTAAAGGTGGTCTCAATGTTGGGGGCTGCCCAGGAGCAACAGAGCTCCATGTTCTGGTAATTTCCCCAGGGGCAACAGGTACCTGCAATGTTGGGACTTCCCGGGGGACTGAAGAAGCCCATGATGTGGGAGTTTCCCCAGAGGTAGTAGGGTAGCCTAATATGGTGGCTTCCCCAGGTGTAGGAAGGCTCAATGATACCAGGCTTTTCTCCAAGTCCATAGGAGCCCCTGATACTGGGCTTTCCTGAGAGACAGCTGTGGGCCAGAGTGTTTCCCCAGGGGCAGGCCCTGGTTGAGGCCCTGGGGGGAAAGTGGGTTTTATAGGGACCTCCTGATCAGGCAGAGAGGCTCCTCTTAGATCTGACATGGCTTGTCCTGGAGTCACCTCATCCTCGGCACCTGGCATCATCATCTTTGAAGGGAGCTCCCCGCCCGGAGCCATCAGGGATGGTTGTGACCGAGTCTCCTGTGGCCCCCACTGTTGTGACAGTTTCGGACCCTGTTGCTTTTGCTCCATTGCTTCCTTAAGTTTTCTCCACTCTTGGAACTTCTCTGGGTACAGGCTTCGAAGCTCCTCTTCTTGCCGCCGCAAGTTCTGCAGTTGAAGCTCTACCTGTTCTTGATATTTTTGGGCTATTTGCTCCTTCCATCGTTCCAGCTCTTGCGGATCCAACATTTTGTGCTGAGCCGCTTCAATGGCCCATTGTTTGCGCTTTTCCTCGTGCTCTCTCTCCTGCTGCCACCACTGCTGCTGCATTTCCAGCCACAGCTCCTCCTCTGCCTGCCACTGCCTCTGCTTCATCTCCCATTTCCTCTTCTCATCCTGCCTCTTGAACCACGCGTTCTCTTCCTGTAATTTTCTTTGTATCTGTTCTTGGGTCTCCTTCCAGAGGCGCCTCTCTTCCTGCAATTGTTTTATGAACTGCATGCCTTGATTCTTCGGAAAATTTGGGTCATCAGACAATTCAGAGTCCGTTTTATCTTTCGTCTCCTCTCTGCGTTCACGTCGGGGCCTTACCACTCTCTTGGTAGTTTCTTCCTTCAAGGTGTCGACTTGAGTCAAGGGCGCTTTGAGCATATTGGACAGCATTGGATCCATTTTCTCACTCAAAAGTGACTGAGGGGGAAGCACGGAGGCTTTCTTTGACGACTTAGCAAGCTCTCCAGGTTTCTCTTTTTTTTCTCTGTATTTCTTCAATGTATTAGTCAGAACCTCCCCCATCTTTTGGAAATATTCTTCTATCTTATCCCTTACTGTTTTTAGTGACTTTTGAGCCTCTGGATTCTTTGGCTGTGCATGGTCCTTAATTTCAATCTTGGAATCAGTTTTTCCTAGGCTTTCAATCTTCTGTTGCAGGAAAGACAGTAAGGCTTTCTGATAGTCCTGCAGGATTTGCTGCGGTTCATCACTTTGCTCAGTCTCTCGCCCAGTCTTTTCTTTTTTTCCCTTTCCCTTTTTGGGGGCCTTTAGCCTAGCTGCCCGGTCAGCTTTACTTTCCTCGTCCTCAAACTCTTTAGATAGGGATGATTCCCAGATCTGCGATATTTCCTCCCTAGACACTGAGATTTCCTTCTGCTTCTTTCTCTCGACTTGTGACTTGCCAAGTCTGGTTACACTTCCCACTTGATCCTCCTGAGTGGATGGGATTTCCTTGTGTTTCTTTCTGTCTGGTGGCTCAAAGCGCTGCTCCTGGCGTTTGACCATCTTAGAAGTATCTGTGAAAAGGCCATATTCTACCCTGCTTTCTTGGGATTTTGATTCAGTTACCGTTGTCTCCAAACTTACACTCATTCTCCCTTTGGGGATCTGTGGCTTAGCATAACCCACTGGGACACTTATCGGAGACGCCCCCTCAGGGGAAGGAGCTCCAGAACGATCTTCAGGGATATCTTTGGAAGATTTTACTGGGGCTTTCCCAGGACTGGCAAGGGACACTGGCAACAAGGAAGATTTAGTATCTGAAGATGCATCAGCCATGACTTTGCTTAGGTCCCATTTAATAGCAGTACCTCTGGCCAATCTTCTGCCTGAAGGCTCTCTCTTGGGGACTTCCAGGTATTCTGAAGCTGAGGGCAGTTCTAACTGTGAGGATTCTGCAGATGAGACTGGCTCCTCAAATTCCTGCCTGATTTTTTCCTGTATTTTTAGTAGTATACTCCTCCTTTTTCTAATAGTTTCTTCCGAAGGTAAGCTTGCCCCTGCATTTACTGTACTCAGCTGGTATTCTAAATTTGATTTGGCCTGAAGAAGGTTCATGCATTTTTCTTCTTGATTTTGCAATTCTTTCTCAAGGGCTTCATTTTTATCACTGAGGATTTGTATTGTCTGCTGGAAGGTCTGTTTCTCCAGGCTGTAATACTCTTTTATTTCTGATCCCATGGTGGTACATTGGAAAATTAGATTTTTAATCCCTTGATTCTGGAACCCCAAAGCCTTATGAAGGTTTGCTGTAGTTGAGGATATGTATTTAATAGCATTAATTTCACCTTTGTTGAACATGTTTGAGCTGACAAGCTCCTGCAGCATGCCAAGGACTTCAGAAACTTTGTTGCTTGTCAGGACTTCTTCCTTGATCATTTGTTCTGGTTTTAAAGGAATTCCTGCTGCAGGTTTCCGAAGAACCTTTTCTCTCCAGGCTTTCCACATGGTGCCTCTGGATGCTGAGAAACATCAGAGAAACAATAGGAAATGGATCTCATTTCTCACCTTGTCCTTCCATCCCCCCAGCACTGAACTCTAGTCCTCAATAATACAACCCATTTAGGGTTTAAGCCTAAACAAAGGACATATGAGAGTCAGTTGAAGTTCTTTTATCTGTTTCATGATAAAAAAAAAAACAAAATGGAAAAGGAGTAGGATCTCCATAAACCATAATGGCCTAGAATAGTAAGGGTATGGTTCAATGGCCTTCACAAACTCCTTGAAATATAAACTGGGGACATAGTCTTGGCTTTAGGGTGAAGACTTGAGCCCTGTGAGCTTTAGAAGAAAGGGACACCAACACAAGAATACAAAGTCTGACTGTGTTTGAGCTGTCATTAGGAAACAACACTTGGAATAAACCATCAGCCTCATAGAGAGGATATCAAATGATGAAGGGCTCTTATCCCATAACCTATTAGAGGTATTGATTCTATGGAGGTTGGGGCAAGAACCTAGCTGGGTTCCAATCACCAAGTATGAGGTTAGATATAGGGTTGACCCCCTTACTGTGATGACTGGTGTTACTGGGAGTTACCCCCCAACACTCAGGACGACAGTTCTCTTCCCCAGATCATCTGTTCATGGAGTAGAAGGCAAAGAGTGGTACTGGTTCTTTTCAACTTAGATGTAGTTGAGATTCTTTGGAAATTCTAACTTTAGAGTTTGAAACTAATTTGGACACCATCATATAAAGCATAAATTGTAAACAAAAAGCATATTATACTAAACAGTTTCAACTGCTTGAAGCACTTACCTAATTTTTTCTTGTATCTTTTCTTGTCTTTTAAGAAATAAATGCTAAAGGCAATCAGTGAATTGACATTAAGTTCAGCAGCAATGAGGGCCTCTGGCAAAGCTCCCATGATTGCCATCCATTTGTAGTAATCTGTTTCACTTTGTTCACTGATGGTTGCCTCAGACAAAATGGAATCTTGAGAGGAGTCAAAATAAAAGGGTCAAAGACCTTCAAAGAGAAAGGGTTCATCTTGACTAGCAACATTACATAGTAATATGAAATGGGACATGGGCATTTTGAATTCACTTCTACCATGAGGTTTCTCCACATGTAAAAAAGATAGAATAAGGGAAAGAAGATATTTAGACTAAAAACATGTGAATAATCATGTCTAGAACTGAGAATCAGATTTGGAAAGGATCTTGGAAATGTTAAGTCAAATCAATTTGGAATATTTCTTAGATTCCAGGAAGGACTACATCCTGGCCAAATGTTTTTTTTTTTAAACTACAGTTTTAATCTAGCAATCATGCTCTCATTACATGAAATTTTTTCCTTACAACTAACCTAAATGCCTCTCTTTACAGTTGTTTTTTTTTTTTTTGCTTTTTGGAGGGCAATTGGGGTTAAGTAACTTGCCCAAGGTCACATGGCTAGGTTTTTGTTTGTGTGTGCATTAAGTGTCTGAGGTCGGATCTGAACTCAGGTCCTTCTGATTCCAGGGCTGATGCTCTACTCACTGCGCCACCTAGACGCCCCATCTCTTTACAGTTTTAACTCATTTCCTATTGTTGTTTTTATCCTCATTAGTATGAAAAATAGTCATCAAATCCTGGAAAGTAGTTTTTAATGTTTTATAAAACTAACCCTCAACTTCTAATGACTCTGAATAATACTAGTTTATTCAACCTGTTCTAGTCTCTCTTCTCTATTAAAACTATGGTTCATTTCTCAAACGCCCGGCTGTAAACTTACGCCAGTCTTCGAACCAGGCTAGAAGTTCAGCTAGAATCCTTTCCTTTACATCTGCAGACTGCATACTCTGGTATATTTGTTCCAACGTGTTGACTCGATATTTTTTGAAATCTTTTTCTATCAAGGAGTCCTTCTTTTTTCTGAATGCATTCAGTTCAATGTCTCCTTGGTAGCGATTTATGATCCGATTCACTTGCAGCATTATGTCATCAAGCTGTAATCTCATGTCCTACAGAAGCATAAAGGGACAGCTGTAAACCAACAACCACTTTAAAAAGGACAAATTGGCAGGGTGTTTTGGACACCTTTCTTTCAAGGGTTTCAGAAGAAATAAATTTTAAAACAATACATCTTTAATGTATTTTGCATGATTGAACATGTATGACCTATATCAAATTGCTTATTGGGAGGGGCAGCTAGGTGGTGGAATGAATAGAGCAGCGGTCCTGGAGTCAGGGGGACCTGAGTTCAAATCCAACCTCAGACACTTAACACTTACTAGTTATGTGACCTTGGGCAAGTCACTTAACCACAATTGCTCTGCCCTCCCCCCTCCAAAAAGAAAAAAAATGCTTATTGGCTCAGGGAGGGTTCAGGGGGGAGGGAGAGAGAAAATTAGAAATTCAATTTTTTTCAAAACTGAATGTTAACTCCAAAATGTTAACTCCAAACTCATTATAGAAAGGGATATCCACATATCAAGACAAAGAACTGTAGAGTATGAATGCAGACTGTAGCAAACTACTTGCTCTCTCTCTTTTGTGTTTTGTTTTATTTAATTCCTTCTTTCTTGTTGTTCACTCCACTGGTTATAATTATTCTTTATAACTTGACTAACGTTTAATGTGAATGTATTTGTAGAACCTATATCAGATTGCATGCTGCCATGGTGGAGGGGGAGGAGAAGGGAGAGAAAATTTGGAACTCAAGGGATTGTGGAACTGAATGTTGTAAACTAAAAGTAAATAATACATTTTTAAAATATATTTTTAAAAATGAGTGTTAAATTTTTCTTTATATGTAACTGGGGAAAATATTATTTTTTAAAAGTCTGTCTTCTACTAGGTCCTTCAGATTCTTTCAGTGAAATGAAGCTAAGTAAAGCGAGAAAAGTGAGTAGAACCTGGAGAACATTTTTTATAACAACACTGAAAAGACAAACAACTTCGAAAAACCCTGATCAATGAAATAACCAACCACCATTCCAAAGAACCAATGGTGTGCTCTGCTACCTATTTCCTGACAGAAGGGTGATAGACTCAAGATGCAGAATGAGACATATATCTTTGGACTTGGCCAATGCAGAAAATTGCTTAACTATGAATATTTGTTAAAAAGTATTTTGTTGAACACAGTATGGCAGAAATTGGGCATAGACCAATGTCTAACACCACACACCAAAATAAAGCCCAAATGGGTGTGTGATCTAGGTATAAAGGCTGATACTGTAAGCAATCTGGGAGAGCAAGGGATAGTTTATCTGTCAGATCAATGAAGAGTGGAAGACTTCATGACAAAACAAGAGTTAGCATTATAAAATGCAAAATGGATCATTTTAATTACATTAAATGGAAAAGCTTTTGTACAAATAAAACCAATGTTACCAAGATTAAGAGGGAAGTGGAAAATTGGGTAAGAATTTTTACAACCAGTGTCTCTGATAAAGGCCTCATTTCTAAAATGTACAAAGAATTGAGTTGAATCTACAAGAATACAAGCCACTCCCCAATTGATAAGTGGTCAAAGGATATGAACAGGCAATTCTCAGAAGATGAAATTGAAGATATCTGTAAGCATATGAAAAAATGTTCTAAATCACTATTGATTAGAGAAATGCAAATCAAAACAACTCTGAGGTACCACATCTCACCAGCCAGATTGACTAAGATGACAAAACAGGAAAATGATAAATACTGTAGAGGATGTGGAAAAATTGGACTGATGCATTGTTGGTGGAGTTGTGAACTGATCCAGCCATTCTGGAGAGCAATCTGGAACTATGCCCAAAGGGCTATAAATAAGTGCATACCCTTTGACCCAGTAATACCACTTCTAGGATTGTATCCCAAAGAGATCAGAGAAGTGGGAGGAGGACCCCTATGTACAAAAATATTTATAGCAGCTCTTTTTGTGGTGGCAAAGAATTGGAAATCAAGGGGATGCCCATCAACTGGGGAATGGCTGAACAAATTGTGGTATATGAATGTAACGGGATACTACTGTGCTATAAGAAATGAGGAGTAGAAAGACTTTATAATAACCTGGAGAGGCTTATATAAAATGATGCTGAGCAAGAAGAGCAGAATCAGGAGAAATCTCTACACAATCACAGACACAATGTATGTGTGATGACTAACTTCAGTAGACTGGGCTTCTCTCAGCAATGTAAGGTTACAAGACAACTAAAGACTCAGGATAAAAAGAGATCCATATCCAGAGAAAGAGATGCAGAGTCTGAATGCAGAGTGAAACAAACTACTTGCTGTGTTTCTTTTTCTTGTTTTGTTTTGTTTCCTCTTTCCCACCGATCATTCCATCAGTTATAATCCTTCTTTACAACCTGACTAATGATTAATGTAAAGATATTTGTAGATCCTATATTTATTTTTTATTTTTATTTTTTTATTAAACAAATGCTTTATTAACTTCTGTTTTACATCATTTATTTCCACCAGATTTTGACTTACAATTTTTCCCCCGTTTTTCCCCTAGCCACCCTCCCAGAATAGCAGTCCCACAAGATATCACTTCCTCCAATCTGCTCTCCCCTATATCTTCTCCCATACCCCCTTTGACTTTTCCATTAGAGCAAGGTGAATCTCTGTGCCCCAATGCCTGCACATCTTATCTCCCAATTACAAGCAAAAGAGTATTAATAATAGTATTTATATATATTTGAAACATTTAATGTTAAGACCTCGAATTTCAGATCCATTTCCTTCCTCCCTTGTCACCCATTGCCTCTGGGGAGATAAGTAATTCAGTATATGTTGTACATGTCTAGCTATGCAAAACATTATCATGATAGATATATTGTACAAGGCTGCTTATAATTCCCTCCCACTCATCCCACCCCCCACCTGGTCCATTCCCTACATGATCCTGTCCCTCTTCTATAGTGGGTACTTCCAACCTCCCCTCCCCCCAAGGATGCCCTCCCATCCATCATCCCTCCTCTCATCCCCCTTCCCCTATTCTGCTGCAGGTTGAGATATCCCATTTAGTATGTATGTCATTCTCTCCCTGAACCAAATTCAATGAGAATGTGGTTTTGCTTTTTTGCCTTCCTATTCTCCCCCTCCCTTGCAACCACTTCCCCTTGCTTCTTCTACATGAGATGGTTTACCCTACCCTGTCTCTCCCCATCTCCTCTTGCCACTTTCCTCTCTCACCTCATAATTTCATCCCTTGAGTATTCTCCCTTCCCAACAAATTCAACCTATGCCCTCTATCCATATATAACTGTAACCATATACACACATTTACATATGTATTCATATGACCACACACCTTTCTTCCATTATTTTCATAGTGAGAAATATATCATCAGTCACAGTTATTGTTTTTCCATATAGGAATGTAAATAGTTCAACTTTGATAAGTTCCTTTTGATTTCTTTTCCTGATTACCTTCTCAGGCATCTCTTGCTTCTTGCATCTGGATGTCAAATTTTCTATTCAATTATGGTTTTTTCCTCAAGAATGCTTGAAAGTCCTCTATTCCACTGAATGACCATATTTTCCCCTGAAACAAAATACTCAGGTTTGCTGGGTAGGTGATTCTTGCTTTTAATCCCAGCTCCTTTGACCTCTGGAATATCATATTCCATGCCTTTCAATCCCTCAGTGTAGAAGCTGCTAGGTCCTGTGCTATTCTGATTTTGTTTCCACAATATTGAAATTGTTTCTTCTTGGCTGCTTGTAGTATTTTATCCTTGATCTGGGGATTCTGGAACCTGGCTATAATATTCCTGGGAGTTTTCTTTTTGGGATCTTTTTCAGGAGGTGATCTGTGGATTCTTTCAACCTCTATTTCCCCCTCTGGTTCTAAAACATCAGGGCAATTTTCCTTGAGAATTTCTTGAAGGATGATTTCTAGGTTCTTTCTTTGATCGTGGCTTTCAGGTAGTCCAATAATTTTTAAATTTTCTCTCTTGGATCTATTTTCCAGGTCAGTGGTTTTTCCCATGAGATATTCCACATTGCCTTCTATTCTTTCATTTGTTTGGATCTGCTTAACAGCATCTTGATTTCTCATAAAGTCATTAGCTTCCATTTGCTCCAGTCTAACTCTGAAGGAATGAATCTCCTCAGTGAACTTTGAGATTCTTTTTCCATCTGGCAAATTCGACTTTTTAAGGCATTCTTCTCCTCATTGCCCTTTTGGGCCTCCTTTGCCATTTGAGTTAGTCTATTTTTTAAGGTGTTGTTTTCCTCAGTCAGGCTGGTGACCCTCATTTCATACTTTTCCTGCATCCTTCTCATTTCTCTTTCCACTTTTTCCTCCACTTCTCTTATTTGATTTTTAAAGTCCTTCTTAAGGTCCTCTATGGCCTGTAACCCGCTCATATTTTCCTTTGGGGCTTTTGGAGCAGGATTTCTGACCTCACAGTCTTCTTCCTGTTCAATGCTTCAATCCTCTTTGCCCCCAAATTAGTAGTGTAATGTTGCGTTTTTCTGTTTAATTTGTTTCCTTTGCCTTGGCATGTTGCCACTTAATTACTTAACTTTTAGGCTTGTTGCCACAGTATGACTCTGCCACCAGACAGGGGAGCTTCCATTCCGAATGTGTGGGGGGACAACTTCCGTTTCTGGCAAGCTGGATATCCACCCCACGACCTCCACCCCAGATCACAATCCAGATCCAGGGAGGTTAAAGCAAGAGTGATTACCCCCCAAGACTGATTGCTGGATCTCCCTACAGTTCGCAGGCCAGGAGCTGGAGCTGCCACTGAAAACTACAAAATGGCATGTCTCCTCAGCAGCTTCTAGCCCCCAGGGGAGGAAGCTGACGCATTCCCCAAATACTGGTCCCAAAGTCCATAGGGCACTAACCTCTCACTTTGTCCTAGGTATGTCTGTGTTGATAATTCTGGAATAGCCACAGCTGTTGGTGTTCTGGGGTCCCGCCAGCCGGCTGTTGGCCCAGCCGCCCTGGGGCTAAAACCGCAGCTCAGGTGGACCTGGGCTCAGCTCGCTGTGCACTGAGCTGCCGGCTCCCAGAGTGCTGCACTGGTTCTTCCTGCAGGGCTGCTGGGCTGTCTTCAGTGGGAGTTTAGCTTCTCTGTGTTGTTCTGTGGGTGCTGAGGCTCCAGAAGTTGTTCAGAGTCCCCTTTTACATAGTTTGGAGGTGATCTGGGGGGAGAGTGACTTGGACATGCTGTTTCTACTCCGCCATCTTGGCTCCACCCCCCCTAGATCCTATATGTAAGTGCATGTTGCCATGATAGGGGTGGGAAGAGGAGAGGGAGGGAGAGAAAATTTGAAACTCAAGGGACTGTGGAACTGGATGTTTTAAACTAAAAGTAAATAAATCAATTTAATTTTTTTAAAAAGTATTTTGTTGCTACTCAGTGCAGCAGCAGCCCTTCTTTCTCCACAGTGGTCAGTTACAACCCCTGACTCCCCAGCAACCATATTGAAGGGACCCACAACTGGCATTGATCTTGGCACCACTTACTCCTGTGTGGGAGTCTTCCAACACAGGAAAGTGGAGATCATTAGCTGCATCACCTTCACTGACACAGAACGTTTAATTGGTGATGCTGCAAAGAATCAAGTTGTAATGAACCCCACCAACACAGTTTTTAATGCCAAACATCTTATTGGTCCCAGATTTGATGATGAAGTTGTACAGTCAGACATGAAGCATTGGCCTTTTATGGTGGTGAATGACACAGGCAGGCCTAAGGTCTAAGTGGAGTACAAAGGGGAGACCAAAAGTTTCTATCCAGAAGAAGTATCTTCTATGGTCTTGACCAAGATGAAAGAAATTGCTGAAGCTTACCTTGGGAAGACTGTCACAAATTCTGTGGTCACAGTACCAGCTTATTTCAATGATTCCCAACATAAGGCCACCAAAGATGCTGGAACTATAGTTGGTCTCAATGTGCTCTGAAACATCAATGAGCCAACTGCTGCTGCTATTGCTTATGGCTTGGACAAAAAGGTTGGTGCCGAGAGAAATGTGTTTATTTTGACATTGGAGGTGGTACTTTCTTTTTTTTTTTTTGCTTTTTGGAGGGCAATTGGGGTTAAGTAACTTGCCCAAGGTCACACGGCTAGGTTTTTGTTTGTGTGCGTTAAGTGTCTGAGGCCAGATCCGAACTCAGCTCTTTCTGACTCCAGGGCCGGTGCTCTACGCATTGTGCCACTTAGTCGCCCCAAGGTGGTACTTTCAATGTCTCCGTTCTTACCATTGATGATGGTATCTTTGAGGTCAAGTCCACAGCTGGGGACACCTGCTTGGGTTGGGAGGACTTTGACAACCAGATGGTTAATCATTTCATTGCCGAGTTCAAGAGAAAGCACAAGAAGGACATCAGTGAGAACAAGAGGGCTGTTTGTCATCTTCGCATTGCTTGTGAATGTGCAAAGCGTGCCCTCTCTTCCAGTACCCAGGCCAGTACTGAGAATGATTCCCTCTATGAAGGTATCCATTTCTATATATCAATTACCCAAGCCCATTTTGAAGAGCTGAATGCTGATCTCTTCCATGGTATGCTGGACCCTGTGGAGGAGGCCTTAAGAGATACCAAACTAGATAAGTCACAAATTTATGACATTGTCCTAGTGGGTGGTTCCACTCGAATCTCCAAAATCCAGAAGCTTTTGCAAGACTTCTGCAATAGGCAAGAAACTCAACAAGAGTATCAGTTCTGATGAGGCCGTTGCTTATGATGCAGTTGTCCAGGCTGCCATTTTGTCTGGAGATAAATCTGAGAATGTGCAGGACTTGCTGTTGTTGGATGTCAGTCCTCTTTCCCTTGGAATAGAAACTGGTGTGGAGTTACGACTGTTCTGATCAAATGTCATACCACCACCACCCCCAAGCAGACACAGGCTTTTACCACCTAATCAGGCAGCCAGCCTGGTGTGCTTATTCAGGTTTATGAACGTGAGAAAGCAATGACAAAGGATAATAACCTGCTTGTCAAATTTGAGCTCACAAGATACACCCGGGGTGTTCCTCAGATTGAAGTAACATTTGACATTGATACAAATGGCATCCTCAGTGTTTTTGCTGTGTATAAGAGTACAGGCAAGGAGAACAACATCACCATCTGTAATGGAAATGCAAATTTAAAGATCTTCCCTGCCCCTAGCTTAAGTGCACCTGGAGCCTGTGGTGGCAGGCTTGTTTTTCAGGAAAGCCCATACCTTGATACTTTGTGATTGGGCAGTGGGTCCAGAAGGTTGTTACATTCTCTGAGCCAGGAGAAGGCTATATAAACCCTGAGGAGAGGCTTTGCTTTGGGGCTCCCTTTGAGAAGTGTGTGATTTGACCAGATGAGACTCTGGGAAGCCGTTGTTGAGAGCCCCCCGGCTTTGAAAACCCAGATGTTGATGCTTCCCTCTCTGGTAACTGTGATTTGGTATTGATGCATGTAATGTTGGGACAGTTTGGAAGCCTGTCTGTTTGATTTGTAAGTTCTGTAACTCTGAAGTTTGAGGTGCTGACCTTTTCCCCTGAACTAGGTAATGTGTGTTTGTTTGATTAAAGTAAGCTTGTTAACCCATTTTGAGTTGCTTTCCTTTTGAAAAGCAGATCTAAGAACCTGTGTTGGCAGCTACCCTGGGGATATTGGGGTGCTTGCCGCTACACCATCACCAATGATAAAGGACATCTGAGCAAAGAAGACATTGAGCGTATAGTCCAGAAGGCTGAGAAATACAAGGCTGAGGATGAACAGCAGAGAGACAAGGTGTCTTCCAAGAATTCTCTTGGATCTTATGCTTTCAACATGAAGGAAACCATAGAGGATGAAAAACTGTGAGGCAAAATTGGTGATGAAGACAAACAGAAGATCCTTGACAAATGTACTGAAATACATTACATCTGGCTGGATAAGAACCAGACTGCTGAGAAATAAGAATCTGAGCATCAGCAGAAAGAATTGGAGAAGAGTGCAAGGAGAGTGTCAGGATGCATGCCTTGTGGGTTACCAGGGGGTGGAGCAGCACCATCTGGAGGTGCTCCTAGAGGTGCTTCTGGAGGTGCATATGGCAATTCCTCCCTGAGCCAAATTCAATGAGAGTAAGGTTGACTCATTCCCTTTTGCCTTCCTGTTCTTCCCCTCCATTGTAACAGTTTTCCCTTGCCTCTTCTATATAAGATAATTTACCCCATTCTGTCTCTCCCCGTCTCCTCTTGCCACATTCCTCTCTCACCTCTTAATTTCACCTTTTAAGTATCATCCCTTCCTATTAAATTGGTCCTGTGCCCTCTATCTATGTATATACCTGTACACATATATGCACACACTCACATATGTATTCATATGCCCATATACCCTCCTATATAGACATATATATGTATGTATACATATATATATATATATATATATATATACATCTATATATACACACATTTATATTCCCTTCAACTATTCTTATACTGAGAAAAGTTTCATAAGTTAAAACTATCGTTTTTCCATGTAGGAATGTAAATAGTTCAACTTTGATAAGTTCCTTATGATTTCTTTTTCCTGTTTACCTTCTCATGCTTCCCTTGCTTCTTGTATCTGAATGTCAGTTTTTCTATTCAATTCTGGTTTTTTCATCAAGAATGCTTTAAAGTCTTCTATTTCATTGAATGACCATATTTTCCCTTAAAACATGATACTCAGTTTTGCTGGGTAGGTGATTCTTGCTTTTAATCCCAGCTCCTTTGACCTCTGGAATATCATATTCCAAGCCCTTTGATCCCTCAGTGTAGAAGCTGCCAGATCCTGTGTTATCCTGATTGTGTTTCCACAATATTCAAATTGTTTCTTCCTGGCTGTCTGTAATATTTTCTCCTTGATCTGGGAACTCCATAATCTGGCTATAATATTCCTAGGAGTTTTCTTTTTGGTATCTTTTTCAGGAGGTGATCAGTGGATTCTTTTAACCTCTATTTTGCCCTCTGGATCTAAAACATCAGGGCAATTTTCCTTGAGAATTTCTTGAAGGATGATTCTATGGTTTTTTTTTTATTATGGCTTTCAGGTAGTCCAATAATTTTTAAATTATCTCTCCTGGATCTATTTTCCAGGTCAGTGGTTTTTCCAATGAGATATTTCACATTGCCTTCTATTTTTTCATTTGTTTGGACCTGTTTAACAGCATCTTGATTTCTCATAAAGTCACTGTCTTCCATTTGCTCCAGTCTAATTCTGAAGGAATGATTCTCTTCAGTGAGCTTTTGAGATTCTTTTTCCATCTGGCAAATTTGACTCTTTAAGGCATTCTTCTCCTCATTGGCTTTTTGAGCCTCTTCTGCCATTTGAGTTAGTCTATTTTTAAGGTGTTATTCTCTTCAGTCAGGTTGTTAACTCTTTTTTCATGATTTTCTTGCATCATTCTCATTTCTCTTCCCAATTTTTCCTCCACTTCTCTTATTTGGTTTTCAAAATCCTTCTTAAGCTCCTCTATGACCTGTAACCAGTTCATATTTTTCTTGGAAGTTTTTGGTGCAGGAGTTCTGGCTTCGTTGTCTTCTTCCTATTCCATGTTTTGATCCTTTTTGTCCCCAAAAAAGGAATCCAAAGTCAGATTTATTTCCTTTCTTTGCTCCCTATGCTTCCTCATGTGGCCACTCAATTACTTGACTTTTGAGCTTTTTGCCGCAGTAGAACTCTGCTTCCAGAGAAGAGAGCTTTGTTCCAAATTGCTGGGGTTTTCTCAGCTGCTGGAGCTATTAGATGGTTGCCCTCTCAGAAGTCTCCACTGGCTCTGGCCCACTGGTCACACACCCCAGGACCTCCACCCAGGACAGGGATCCAGATCTAAGCAGGTTAAAACAAGAGATATTACCCCTCAGACTGGTTGCTTGGTCCCCCTACAATCTGCAGTGCAGGAGCTCTGAAGCAGCCATCAAGCTGTGGCCCCACATCTCAGATGCTTCTCCCTCCAGAGGCCAGAGGCCAGACTGTACTCCCTGACTCCCTGTTCCCAAAGTCCACTGACCTCTCACGTTTTCTTTGGCATTTATGGGTTGATAATTCTGGAAACCGCCACAGCTGCTGGTGGTCACTCTCCTAATGTTCCTCTACCAGCAACTGGTCTGGCCACTCTGAGGCTAAAACTTTAGACTCACATGGAGCTGAGCTCAGCTCCCAATGTGCTGCGCTGGACCCTTCCTGCCAGCCTGCCAGGCTGTCTTCAGCAGGAGATTAGTTTTACATGTATTGGAGGAGGTAGAAGCGGAAGCCCCACAGAAGTCCTGTTTCTACTCCTCCATCTTGGCTCCGCCCCCCCCCCATAAACTATTTCTATAGTACTGTAGACCTATAGATGTTCATCTTCAGTCTTTATATTTTGCATCACAAGTACTCATACCCTGTAGAAGTGGCCTTGAGGTAATAAACCCAAAGAGTGTAGACAAGTGATATGCCAAGCATAGAGGTTGAGCCTGGAAAAGCAACATAAAAAAAATAAAGAAATATAAAATTAAATAATGTTTTATAACATATATATATATATGTTATAAAACATATATATGTATATATATATATATATATATATATATATATATATATACACACACACACACAACATAAAGAAAAAAATTAAAAAATAAGAATACAGGGGCCCTGCAACACTGAAATAGCAAATTGCCTTGGTCATACATGTTTCCCACTTGTATTCCTTTCTACTACTGTACTTCATGTGTGTTTTGACTCTTGCTCTTGACACTGTGTGCATTTGGTAGAGTTTGTCCTAGATTTCTGGGGAGAAGGTTTTACATCTCCTGTTCTGAGGGTCCTATCTTAATAAATACTTTTCTTTGAGTTAATTGTGTCCTGTGGCTGACTATAATCACATTGTTAGGGGCCTGTGAGCTATAGTTTTTGGAATTTGGTCTCAAAAATTTGCTTCATTATCAGTTCCCTGGAATCCTGGTTGTCATTACATTGACCAGAGTTATGTTTTTCTTTTCTTTTTTTTGGTGACAGTTTTAAACATATTTGCTTTTGTTCCTCTCTGTTGAGGAGAGGAAGGGGGAGCCATGCAGATGTCATGAGAAGTCACATAAAATAAAGAATGGGTTAGAAAAGAGCCAGTGGTAAGAGTGTGAACATTTTCCCATCATCAGTCTGTTCCCCTCTTGTCAAGGATCCAATGTAGGCCTCGATTCAACTTAGATCCTAAGTAATTGAATTCCTTGTTTTGACTCAACGACTGCCTGCCATGCTGAGGTCCAGTCTATTTCCACTTTAAATCACAAATAAGGGCTATGTGATCAGAGGGGTGGGAGACACTGGGTAAGGCCTGATGGGTAGTAACTTCTTCATGACTTGGCATTGGTATCATTCAACCTCTAATGCAGTGAAGTCAATGAAAATATAATCTAGACAGCTGTGGAACCCTCCCACCTAATTAGTGTAGGCAGGTTCATCACATGCACTTTTCAGTCTGAAAGGATGGGTGAGGGACATACTGCAGCATGGTCCTCAGAGATACTACCATGCAGAGTTATGTTTTTCAAAGTTGTTTGTCTTTGAAATGTTGTTGTTCTGCTCACTTCATACTAACTTGGTTATAGTCATCAAGTTGAGACACCCAACCTATGACTGTGATTTGATGGGAGTGGTTCCCAAGGTAGTTTACTTCCAACAATTTATTCCATTTGTTCAACAGATTATGCTTTCTTCCTCTTCACAGTTGAGATACATGCATTATTTCCTTCCCTTATTTTGAAAATACTATATGATAGACTATTACGATGGATTGAAAAGATGTTACCCCATGCTGAGGACAATGTAGAAGAATATTAGAAGTGGAGGCAGAGCCAAGATAGTAAAGAAAAGGCAGGAAAACGCCCAGTTTCCCTTGAAACAACTTTAAATCATGCCTCAGAACCAATTCTGGAACAGCAGAACCACAAAAGGATGGGTCAAAACAATTTTATAGCCTAAGATAACTTAGAAGGACTACAAGAAAGTCTGTCTCACCTGGGTAAAAGGGGAGCACAGTCCAGTACTTGTGGTGTCTGGGTAAACCAAGGGGAGGACCACTAAGCTCCAGCAAAGATAAGCAACCAAAGACCTATGGTCCAGCTCAGCAGGCCAGCGGCATAGCAGACCAGCTGGGAGGGGTCCAACCCCAGTGCAGCAGGCTAATGGCTAGGACTGGCAGTGCCAGAGGCCCCTGCACAGCAAGAAAGCCATGGGGGGGGCAGAGCCAAGATGGCAGAGTAGAAACAGTACTTCCAAGGTGCTCTCCTTCCCTCCACTTCCAAACCATGTAAAAGGGGACTCTGAACAACTTCTGGAGCTCCTGCACTCACAGAACGACACAGAGAAGCTAACCTCCCACTGAGGACAGCCTGGCAGCCCTGCAGGGAGCGGGCAGCACAACACTCTGAGAGCGGGCAGTGCAGCACGCTGGGAACTGACAGCACAGCACTTGGGGAGCTTAGCCCAGGACCACACGAGTAGGAGGTTTTAGCCCCAGGGCAGCAGGGCCAGCAGCCGGCTGGAGGGACTCCAGAACACCAGCAGATGTGGTGATTCCAGAATTATCAACACAGATATGCCTAGGACAAAGTGAGAGGTTAGTGCCCTGTGGACTTTGGGACCAGTATTTGGGGAACATATACACTTCTTCCCCTGGGGGCAAGAAGTGGGTAAGGAGACTTGGCACAGCCGCCATTTTGCAGCTTTGGTAGCAGCTTCAGCTCCTGGCCTGCGAACTGTAGGGAGATCCAGCAATCAGTCTTGGGGGGTAATCGCTCTTGCTTTAACCTCCCTGGATCTGGACTGCGGTCTTGGGGGGAGGTCTTGGGGTGGGTATCCAGCTTGCCAGAGTGTGTGGAGGCCTCACAGAGGCCACCCAACTAATACCTCCAGAAGTTGTGAAGACCCCAACGTTTGGGATGGAAGCTACCCTGTCTGGTGGCAGAATCCTACTGTGGCAATAAAAAAGTCAAGTAATTGAGTGACAACATGCCTAGGCAAAGGAAACAAAATAAACAGAAAAATGCAACATTAGACTCCTATTTTGGGGGCAAAGAGGATCGAAGCATAGAACAGGAGGAGGACTGTGAGGTCAGAACTCCTGCACCAAAAGCCCCAAATGAAAATACGAGTCGGTTACAGGCCATAGAGGACCTTAAGAAGGATTTAAAAAACCAAATAACAGAAGTGGAGGAAAAATTGGGAAGAGAAATGAGAAGGATGCAGGAAAAGTATGAAATGAGAGTCAACAACTTGACTGAAGAAAATAACACCTTAAAAAACAAACTAACTCAAATGGCAAAGGAGGCTCAAAAGGGCAATGAGGAGAAGAATGCCTTAAAAAGCCAAATTTGCCAGATGGAAAAAGAATCTCAAAAGCTCACTGAGGAGACTCATTCCTTCAGAATTAGATTGGAGCAAATGGAAGCTAGTAACTTTATGAGAAATCAAGATGCTGTTAAACAGATCCAAACAAATGAAAGAATAGAAGGCAATGTGAAATATCTCATGGGAAAAACCACTGACCTGGAAAATAGATCCAGGAGACATAATTTAAAAATTATTGGACTACCTGAAAGCCATGATCAAAGAAAGAACCTAGAAACCATCCTTCAAGAAATTCTCAAGGAAAATTGCCCTGATGTGTTAGACCCAGAGGGGGAAATAGAGGTTGAAAGAATCCACAGATCACCTCCTGAAAAAGATCCCAAAAAGAAAACTCCTAGGAATATTATAGCCAGATTTCAGAATTCCCAGATCAAGGAGAAAATACTACAAGCAGCCAGGAAGAAACAATTTCAGTATTGTGGAAACACAATCAGAATAGCACAGGACCTGGCAGCTTCTACACTGAGGGTTCAAAGGGCATGGCATATGATATTCCAGAGGGCAAAAGAGCTGGGATTAAATCACTTGAGAATCACTTACCCAGCAAAATTGAGTATTTTGTATCAGGGGAAAACATGGTCATTCAGTGGAATAGAGGACTTTCAAACATTCTTGAGGAAAAAACCAGAGTTGAATAGAAAATTTGACATTCAGACACAAGAAGCAAGAGATGCTTGAGAAGGTAATCAGGTAAAAGAAATCATAAGGAACTTATCAAAGTTGAACTATTTACATTCCTACATGGTAAAACAATAACTGTGTCTGATGAATCCTTTCTCAGTATGAAAATAATTGAAGAAGGGTATATGGGCATATGAATACATATGTGAATATATGCATATATGTTTACAGGTATATATGGATAGAGGGCACAGGTTGAATTTGGTGGGAAGGGATGACACTTAAGGGGTGAAGTTAAGAGGTGAGAGAATAAAGTGGCAAGAGGAGATGGGGAGAGACAGGGTAGGGTAAATTATCTCATGTAGAAGAAGCAAGGGGAAGTGGTTGCAGGGGAGGGGAAGAACAGAAAGGCAAAAAGGCAAAACCACATTCTCATTGAATTTGGCTCAGGGAGAGAATGACATACATACTAAATGGTATATCTCCCCCTGCAGTAGGGGGAAGGGCGATGAGAGGGGGGATGAGGGAGGGGAGGTTGGAAGTACCCACTTTTGAAGAGGGTCAGGATCAAAGTATGGAATGGACCAGGTAGGGGGTGGTATGGGTGGGAGGGAAACATAAGCAGTCTTTTACTATATATCTACTATGGTAATGTTTTGCATAGCTATACATATACAACACATACTGAATTACTTATCTTCCCTGAGGGAATGGGTGATAAAGGAGGAAGGGAATGGATCTGAAATTTGAGGTCTTAAAATTAAATGTTTCAAATATATATAAATACTATTATTAATACTATTTTGCATGTAATTGGGAGATAAGATGTGCAGGCATTGGGACACAGAGATTCATCTTGCCCTAATGGTAAAGTCGAAGGGGGTATGGGAGAAGATATGGGAGAGAGCAGATTGGAGGAGGGGATATCTTGTGGGACCACTATTTTGGGGTGGTGGTAGGGGAAAAATGCGGAAAAATTATAACTCAAAATCTGGTGGAAATGAATGATGTAAACCAGAAGTTAATAAAATTTAAAAAAAAAAAAGAAAGCCATGAGGTCTTGGTGAAGCAAGTTAGTGGTCAGGGCCCTGGTTTCTGGTGCAAGAAGCTTGGGACATTGCTGTACCCCAAAAAGTTCTGGCCATAGAAAGCTACTACGGCAACAGGCAAGTTCAAAATATAAAGTAAGAAGAGGACAACAATGTCAAAATGCCTACATGTAAAACTTCAAAGAGAAATATGAATTGGTTGCAAACCCAAAACTGCTCCTGGGAGGGTTTAAAAATCAAATAACAGAGAAAGATGAAAAAATGGGAAATGAGAATGATACAAGAGAATAATGGGGAAAAAATCAACAGTTTGGTAAAGGAAGCACACACACACACAATCACACAATTGAAAAAGATATACAAAAATCTGTTGAAGAAAGCGGAATTGGCCAAATGGAAAAGAAAGTACAAAAATACACTGAAGTAAGCAACTCTGTAAAAAGTAGTTGGCCAAAATGGAAAAAGGGGTATAAAAGGTAACTTATGAAAATAATTCCTTAAAAATTAGAATTGGGCAAGTGGAAGCCAATAACTCTAAGGGACATCAAGAATCAATCAAACAGAATTTAAAAATGGAAGCAAAATACTTCATTTGAAAAACAACTGACCTGGAAAATAGATCCAGGAGAGATAATTTAAGAATTACAGAGCTACCTGAAAGCCATGATAAAAAAAAGAGCCTGAATAGTATCTTTAAGACGTTATCAAAGACAACTGTCCTGATATCCTAGATCTGGGGAGTAAAGTAAAAATGGAAAGAATCCACTGATCACCTCCTGAAAATTGGACTACCTGATCATATCATATTAAGCAGGCGGTAAGGAAGCTGTATGACACTAGTGTGGCCAAGGTCAACACACTGATCTGGCCTAGTTAAGAGAAGAAGGCCTATGTCCAGCTTGCTCCAAACTATGATGCTTTTGATGTTGCCAACAAAATTGAAATAATCTAAACTGTGTACAGCTATTCCATTCCACCTACGATAAAAAAGTTTTCCAATAAAAAAATACTAGCAAAGAGATTACAGCAATATATCACCAGGCTCATATACTATAATCAGGTGGGATATATACCAAGAATTTAGGGTTGGTTCAACATTAGGAAAAGTATTAGCATAATTTACTATACAAATAACAAAACCACCAGAAATCATATTATTATGTTAGTAGATGCAGAAAAAACTTTTGACAAAATACAACACCTATTCCTAGGAATAAATGGAGCTTTCCTTAAAATGATAAATAGTTATCCATCTAAAACCATCAGCAAGCATTATCTGTAATGGATATAAGCTAGAAGCCTTCCCCATAAGATTGGGGCAAAGCAAGTTTGCCCCATTATCACCACTATTTTCAATATTGTATTAGAAATGCCAGCTATAGCAATAACAAGAAAAAGAAATTGAAGGAATTAGAATAGGCAATGAAGAAACAAAATTATCACTCTTTGCAGATAATAATGATGGTATATTTAGAGAATTTTAGAGGATCAACTATAAAACTAGTTGAAATTATTAACAACCTAAGCAAAGTTACTAGAAATAAAATAAACCACATAAACTATCAGCATTTCTATATATTACCAACAAAGTCAAGTAGTAAGAGATAGAGAAAAATCATTTAAAATAACTGCAGATAATAGAAAAAACTTGGGAGTCTTCCTGTTAAGACAAACCCAGGAACTACATGAACAGAATGATAAAACACCTATCACACAAATAAAGTCAAAGTTAAAGAATTAGAAAAATATTGATTGCTCATGAATAGGCCAAACAATATAATAAAGATGATCATTATACCTAAATTAATTTACTTATTCAGTGCCATACCACTCAGACTACCAAAAAAAATTTTATAGAGCTAGAAAAAATCAAAACAAAATTCATCTGGAAGAACAAAATGTCAAGAATATCAAGGGAGTAAATGAAAAAAAATGTGAAGGAAAGTGGCTGAGCCATACTAGATCTTAAACTGTATTACAAAATTATAATCATCAAAACTATTTTGTACTGGCTAATAGAGTGGTTGATCAGTGGAATAGACTAGGTACACAAGACTCACTAGTAAATTACCACAGTAATCTAGTGTTTGATAAACACAAAGACCCCCACTTTTGGGACAAGAACTCATTATTTGACAAAAATTACTATTAAAACTGGAAAATAGTATGGCAGAAAAACGGTATAGACCAACATTTTACACAATATACCAAAATAAGATCAAAATGCATACAAAAAGGGGATACCATAAGCAAATTAGGAGAGCATGGATAGGTTACCTGTCATATCTATGGATAAGGAGAGAATTCATGAACAAACAAGGGCATTTTGAGATGTAAAATAGATAACTTTGGTGATATTAAATTTAAAAGGGTTTGAATAAACAAAACCAATGCAGCCAAGATTAGAAGCAAAGTAAAATGCTGGGAAACAATTTTACATCAGTAGTCAATAATCCAATAGCAAAACTTAGTCATCACAGGGAGGCAACTATCTTCCTACAAGAATCTATTACAAGGGAAAGTACAAAAGAAAAGCTATAGAAGGTAGTACATTGGCTAGAAGCCATTGGTCTAAAGTTAGTTAACAAGTACCAGTTCAACAAGAACCTCTGTCAAATACATGGTAAATAAAAAAAGAACATGAATAGCTTTATGATCCTGCATAAATCACACACACACATACAGACACACAGACATACAGACACACCTGCCCCAGGCATCAGTTTTCTTATCTTTAAAAGGAGAGGCCTAAGTGGAGTCAAGATGGCAGAGTAGAGGAAGCAACTTAGCTGAACTTTCCCAATACTGCCCCCCCCCCCATACCACTAAAATAAGGCTTCAAATTGAATTTTGGAGTGGCAGAGGCAACAAAAGATTAAGGGGAGACATTTTTCCAGTTTAAGACAACTGAGGTCAGCAGGAGAGGCCTGTGATGCTGGCACTGGGACTATTCTGTTTTATTTTTGTAGTTAGCATTTATTTTTTCACAGTTACATGTAAAAACAATTTTTAACATTTGTTTTTAAAACTTTAAGTTCCAAATTCTCTCCCTTCCTTCTCACCTTGCCTCACTGAGAAGACAGGAATTCAATATAAGTTATGCATGTGTAGTCATTCAAAACATATCCATGATAGTCATGTTGTGAAAGAAAACACAAAAAAAGCTCAAGAAAAATAAAGTAAAAAAAAGTATGCTGCAATCTGTATTCAGACACCCTCAGTTCTTTCTCTGGAGATAACATTTTTCATCCTAAGTCCTTCAGAGTTGTATTGCAAGAATAGCTAAGTCATTCACAGCTAATCATCTTACAATTGCTGCTACTTTGCAGACAGTACATTTCACTTTGCATCAGCCCATTCAAGTCTTTCCAGGTTTTTCTGAGACCATCCTGATCAACATTTCTTGTAGTGCAATGTAATTCCATCATAACCCCATATCACAATTTGTTCAGCCATTCCCCAATTGATGAGCATTCCACTGTGACCCTTTTGCATTGCTCATGTGCACTTTGGAGTTTCACTTCCAGGGTGAAGAGAAGAACTAGCTCTTACAGCTACAGGAGAACAGGGGACTCATTCACTGTTCCAGGGCCAAGAGGAGCACTAACACTTGCAGCTGTAAGAGAATAAAGGTCCTGGTAACAATTCCAGAGTGGCCTCTCACAAGGGAATAGGGACCCTGGTCACAGCTACAGGGCCAAGAGGATTGCTAGCATGTCTGGATAGAGAGAAGCAAGATCTCTTCCTGGGTAAAGATCTAAGCACAGGACAGAAGTGCACTGACCATATTTCTCCTTGGATCATACAATCTTGGAAGCACTTAAAATTTATAGACCCCCCAGAACTAGCTCTGGAAACAGCCATACAAAAAACCTGAAGCCCTCTCCACCTCAATAACAGATCCCAACTTTAACATAAAGTTAAAAGTCAAGAAAGAGTTGGGAAAATGAGCAAACAACAAAAAAGAACCTAACCACAAAAGGTTAGTATGGTGATAAGAAAGATCAAGACACAAATTCAGAAAAAGACAAAGACGTTAAAAACAACAAGAAGCAAAGCCTCAAAGAAAAATGTGAAACAAATATAAGCCCAGGAAGAATTCCTGGAGGAGCTTAAAAAGAATTTAAAATATCAAATAAAAGAGGTAAAGGGAAAACTAGGAAAAGAAATGACAGTGAAACAAGAAAATTATGAAAAGAGTGAACAGCTTGGTAAAAGAGGCAGAAAAAATGCTGAAGAAAATAACAACTTAAAAAATCAAGGGGCAGCTAGGTAGTGCAGTGAATAGAACACTGGCCCTGAAGGCAAGAGGACCTGAGTTCAAATCCAGCCTCAGACACTTAACACTTACTAGCCATGTGACCTTGAGCAAGTCACTTAACCCCAATTACCCTGCCTTCCCCCTCCAAAAAGCAAAAAAAAAAAAAAATCAAATTGTCTGGGAGCCAAGATGGTGGAGAAAAGGCAAGCCCTCACCTGAGCTCTCCCAAATTCCCCTCCAAACAACTTTAAATAATATGTCACAATGAATTCTGGAATAAGAGAACCCACATAAGGACATGCTAAAACAATTTTCCAACCTAGGATAACTTACAAAGTCAGCAGGAAAAGTCTGTTGCACTGGGAAGAGAGCAGAGCACAGTCCACTGCAGGTAATAACCTGACAAGCCAACGCCAAGCCTTAGGGTCAACTGAATCCTCCACTATTATAGCTTTGCTATCTATTTCCACCTGTAATGCATTTAGCTTCTCCTTCAAAAATTTGGATACAATAGAATTTGTGTGCATATAGATTTTGTACTGATATTATTTTATTATCTATGGTACTTTTTATTATAGTTTCCCTGTTTACTTCTTTTAATTAAATTTTACTTAAATCTATTTTAGCTTTTACTTTGAGATCACAACTGCTACCCTCACTTTTTTTGCATCAGTTGAACATAATAAATTCTATTCTAGCCCTTTATTTTTACTGTGTATTTACCTCTCATTTTAAAATGTTTTCTTATAAGCAACAGATTATTGATTGTCAGATTCTGGTTTTGTTTTGTTTTTTTTTTACACATTCTGCTACCCATTTCCATTTTATAGGTGAGTTAATCCCATGCACATTCAAAGTTATAATTACTAGTTGCATATTTCCCTTAATCTTATTTTTCCTTACTGTTTATTCTTCTCTCCTCCTTTTACCCTATTCCTCCTCAAACATCTATTTTGCTTCTAATCACTGCCTCACTAATTTACACCCCTTCTAAGAATCCGCCCCCCCCCCCAACCTCATCCCCTTACCATCCTATTCCTTTATCTACCCATCCTTCTAGGATTCCCTCCCTTATCTTCTTCCCTCATCCTCCTATTGTTTTGTCAGTCAAGAAGACTTTTAACTCAGTTCTTTAACTCAGTTCTGAGGAGAATAAGGTTCTAGCATGATCCACGTCGTCCTACCTCCACTGTAACAGTTCTTCCATTCACTCCTTATTTGTATAAGATAATTGCTCCATTTTAACTCTCTCTACCCAGTTTTATTTATTAGGATCATCCCATCATACTCATCTCAACCCTAAGCCTTCTATCTAGGTATGGTCTTTCAATCTACTCATGTTCATGATAACATTTTTTTCTTAATCAAATGCTTTATTAACTTCTAGTTTACATCATTCATTTCCACAAGATTTTGAGTTACAACATTTCTCCCCGTTTTTCCCCTACACATGACCACAAAATAGTGACCCCACTAGATATCTCCTCCAATCTGCTCTCTCTCCCATATCTTCTCCCATACCCCCTTCAACTTTCCAGTAGGGCATGGTGGATCTCTATGCCCCAGTGCCTGTATATCTTATTTCCCAGTTACATGTAAAATAATATTGATGATAGTATATATAAATATATATTTTTAAACATTTGATTTTAAAACTTTAAATTCCAGATTCATTCCCTTCCACCCTAGTCACCCACCCTTACTGGGAAGATAAGCAATTCAATAGAGGTTGTACATGTGTAGCTATGCAAAACATTTCCACAGTACATATATTATGGAAGACTGACTATATTTCCCTCCCTCCTATCGCACCTCCCACTTGTTCCATTCTCTACTTTGATCCTGTACCTTTCAAAAGTGGGTGCTTCCAACTTCCCTCCCCTCCAACCTGCCCTTCCTTCCATCATTCCCCCTCTCATCCTCTTCCCCCCTACTCTCCTGTAGGGTGAGATACCCTATTTAGTGTATATGTCATTCCCTCCCTAAGCCCAATTCAATGAGAATAAGGTTGATACATTCCCTTTTGCCTTCCTGTTCTTCCCCTCCATTGTAACCATTTTCTCTTACCTCTTCTATATGAGATAGCTTACCCCACTCTGCCTCCCCATCTCCTCTCATTATATTCCTCTCTCATCTCTTAATTTCACCTTTTAAGTATCATCCCTTCCCATTAAATTGGTCCTATGCCCTCTATCTATGTATACCTGTACACATATATACACACATTCACATGTGTATTCATATGCCCATATACCCTCCTATATAGACTTATATATGTATGTATACATATATATACACACGCACACACATTTCTATTCTCTTCAATTATTCTCATACTGCGAAAAGTTTCATAAGATATAATTATTATTTTTCCATGTAAGAACGTAAATAGTTCAACTTTGATATGTTCCTTATGATTTCTTTTCTCTATTTACCTTCTCATGCTTCTCTTGTTTCTTGTATCTGAATGTCAATTTTTCTATTCAACTCTGGTTTTTTCATCAAGAATGCTTAAAAGTCCTCTATTTCATTGAAAGACCATATTTTCCCCTGAAACATGACACTCAATTTTGCTAGGTAGGTGATTTTTTTTTTCCTTTGGGGAAGAAGATGCTTTTCTTTTTTTTTTATTAAACAAATGCTTTATTAACTTCTGGTTTACATCATTCATTTCCACCAGATTTTGAGTTACAATTTTCCCCCATTTTTTCCCTATCCACCACCCCAGAATAGCAGTCCCACTAGATATCCCCTCATCCAATCTGCTCTCTCCCATATCTTCTCCCATACCCCCTTCAACTTTGCCATTAGGGCAAGGTGAATCTCTGAGCCCCAATGCCTGGACATCTTATGAAACATTTAATTTTAAAACTTCGATTTTCAGATCCATTCCCTTCCTCCCTTGTCACCCACTCCCTCTGAGAAGATAAACAATTCAGTATGTGTTGTACATGTATAGCTATGCAAAACATTACCATAGTAGATATATTGTGAAAGACTGCTTATATTTCCCTCCCACCCATCTCACCTCCCACCTGGTCCATTCCCTACTTTGAACCTGTCCCTCTTTGATAGTGGGTACTTCCAACCTCCCCTCCCCCAGAATGCCCTCCCCTTCATCCTCCCCCCTCTCATCCCCCTTTCCCCTACTCTCCTGCAGGGTGAGATATCCCATTTAGTATGTATGTGATTCTCTCCTTGAGCCAGCTTCAATGAGAATATGGTTTTGCCTTTTTGCCTTCCTGTTCTTCCCCTCCCCTGCAACTACTTCCCCTTGCCTCTTCTACATGAGATAGTTTACCCTACCCTCTCTCTCCCCATCTCCTCTTGCCACTTTCCTCTCTCACCTCTTAACTTCACCCCTTAAGAATCATCCCTTCCCATCAAATTCAACCTATGCCCTCTATCCATGTATACCTGTAAACATATGCCCATATACCCTTCTTCAATTATTTTCATAATGAGAAAGGTTTCATCAGACACAGTTATTTTTTTTCCATGTAGGAATGTAAATAGTTCAACTTTGATAAGTTCCTTTTGATTTCTTTTCCTTGATTACCTTCTCAAGCATCTCTTGCTTCTTGTGTCTGAATGTCATATTTTCTATTCAACTCTGGTTTTTTCATCAAGAATGCTTGAAAGTCCTCTATTCCACTGAATGACCATATTTTCCCCTGAAACAAAATACTCAGGTTTGCTGGGTAGGTGACCCGTGGGTTCATTCTCAGTTCTTTTGCCCTCTGGAATATCATATTCCATGCCCTTCGATCCCTCAGTGTAGAAGCTGCCAGGTCCTGGGCTATTCTGATTGTGTTTCACAATATTGAAATTGTTTCTTCCTGGCTGCTTGTAGTATTTTCTCCTTGATCTGGGGATTCTGGAACCTGGCTATAATATTCCTGGGAGTTTTCTCTTTGGGATCTTTTTCAGGAGGTGATCTGTGGATTCTTTCAACCTCTATTTCCCCCTCTGGGTCTAAAACATCAGGGCAATTTTCCTTGAGAATTTCTTGAAGGATGATTTCTATGTTCCTTCTTGATCATGGCTTTCAGGTAGTCCAATAATTTTTAAATTATGTCTCCTGGATCTATTTTCCAGGTCAGTGGTTTTTCCCATGAGATATTTCACATTGCCTTCTATTCTTTCATTTGTTTGGATCTGTTTAACAGCATCTTGATTTCTCATAAAGTCACTAGCTTCCATTTGCTCCAGTCTAACTCTGAGGGAATGAGTCTCCTCATTGAGCTTTTGAGAGTCTTTTTCCCTCTGGCAAATTTGGCTTTTTAAGGCATTCTTCTCCTCATTGCCTTTCTGAGCCTCCTTTGCCATTTGAGTTAGTCTATTTTTTAAGGTGTCATTTTCCTCAGTCAGGCTGTTGACTGTCATTTCATACTTTTCTTGCATCTTTATCATTTCTCTTCCCAATTGTCCCCCCACTTCTCTTATCTGCTTCTTAAGGTCCTCTATGGCCTGTAGCCAGCTTGTATTTTCATTTGGGGCTTTTGGTGCAGGAGTTCTATCCTCACAGTCCTCCTCCATGCTTCGATCCTCTTTGCCCCTAAAATAAGAGTTCAATGTTGAATTTTTCTGTTTATTTTGTTTCTTTTGCCCAGGCATGTTGCCACTTAATTACTTGATTTTGGGGCTTATTGCCACAGTAGGATTCTGCCACCAGACAGGGTAGCTTCCACCCCAAACGTGGGGTCTTCACAACTTCCACCAGTTGGGTGGCCTCTGTAAAGTGTCCACCCACTCTGGCAAATTGGATACCCACCCCAAACTTCCCCCCAAGACCACAATCCAGATCCAGGCAGTTTAAAGCAAGAGTGATTAACCCCCAGACTGATTGCTGGATCTCCCTACAGTTCGCAGACCAGGAGCTAGAGCCACCACTGCCGCTGCAAAATGGCTTCTGTGTTGCGTTTCTTCAGCAGCTTTTTGCCCCCAGGGGAGGAAGCCAACACGTTCCCCAAATACTGGTCCCAAAGTCCATAGGGCACTAACCTCTCACTTTGTCCTAGGCATATCTGTGTTGATAATTCTGGAATCGCCACATCTGCTGTTGTTCTGGAGTCCCTCCAGCCAGCTGCTGGCCCAGCCGCCCTAGGGCTAAAACTGCAGCTCACGTGGGCCTGGGCTCAGCTCCCAGAGTGCTGTGCTGTCAGTTCCCAGCATGCTGTCGGTTCCCAGTGCATTGTGCTGCCAGCTCTCAGAGCACTGCGCTGGCCACTCCCTACAGGGCTGCTGGGCTGTCCTCAGCAGGAGGTTAGCTTCTCTGTGTCATTCTGTGGGTGCTGGAGCTCCAGAAGTTGTTCAGATTCCCATTTCACATTGTTTGGAGGTGGTGTTTGGCAGAACACCTTGGAAGTGCTGTTTCTACTCCGCCATTTTGGCTCTGCCCCCTGGGTAGGTGATTCTTGCTTTTAATCCCAGCTCCTTTGACCTCTGGAATATCATATTCCAAGCCATTTGAACCCTCAGTGTAGAAGCTGCCAGATCCTGTGTTATCCTGATTGTATTTCCACAGTATTCAAATTGTTTCTTCCTGGCTGTTTGTAATATTTTCTCCATGATCTGGGAACTCCAGAATCTGGCTATAATATTCCTAGGAGTTTTCTTTTTGGTAACTTTTTCAGGAGGTGATCAGTGGATTCTTTCAGCCTCTATTTTGCCCTCTGGTTCTAAAACATCAGGGCAGTTTTCCTTGAGAATTTCTTGAAGGATGATTTCTAGGTTCTTTTTATGAACATGGCTTTCAGGAAGTCCAATAATTTTTCAATTATCTCTCCTGGATGTATTTTCCAGGTCAGTGGTTTTTCCCATGAGATATTTCACATTGCCTTCTATATTTTTATTTGTTTGGATCTGTTTAACAGTATCTTGATTTTTCATAAAGTCACTAGCTTCCATTTGCTCCAATCTAATTCTGAAGGAATGATTCTCCTCAGTGAGCTTTTGAGATTCTTTTTCCATCTGGCAAATTTGGCTTTTTAAGGCATTCTTCTTCTCATTGCTTTTTTGAGCCTCTTTTGCCATTTGAGTTAGTCTGTTTTTTAAGGTGTTATTTTCTTCAGTTGGGCTGTTGACTCTCATTTCATAATTTTCTTGCATCATTCTCATTTTTCTTCCCAATTTTTCCTCCACTTCTCTTATTTGGTTTTCAAAATCCTTCTTAAGCTCCTCTATGGCCTGTAACCAGTTCATATTTTTCTTGGAAGCTTTTGGTGCAGGAGTTCTGACTTCACTGTCTTCTTCCTGTTCCGTGCTTTGATCCTTTTTGTCCCCAAAATAGGAGTGCAAAGTTGGGTTGCTCTGTTTACTTTGCTTCCCTTTTTTGCTCATGTTGCCACTCAATTACTTGACTTTTGGGCTTTTTCCCACAGTAGGACTCTGCTACCAGACAGGGAAGCTTTGTACCAAATGCTGGGATTTTCTCAGCTGCCAAAGGTATTAGTTGGGTGCCCTCTGTGAAGCCCCAACACACTCTGGCAAGCTGGTTGCACACCCCAGGACCTCCACCCTAGACTGCAATCCAGATCCAAGCAAGTTAAAGCAAGAGTGATTACCCCTCAGAGTAGTTGCTTGGTCCCCCTACACTTTGTAGACCAAGAGCTGAAGCTTCCACATGATGGCAGCTGCACAACCATGGTGCCTCAGCTGTTTCTTGCTCCAGGGGCAGAAGTTGACCACACTCCTAATTATTGAATCCCAAAGGCCACGCTGCATTGATCTCTCACTGTGTCCTTAGCATCTATGAGTTGATAATTCTGGAAACCACCACTGTTGCTGGTAATCTGAAGTCCCTCCAGCTGGTGGCTGGTTAGGCTACACTGGAGCTAAAACCCTGGGCTCTCTGGGGTCTGGGGTTGGCTCACAGAGTGTAGTGCTGGCTGCTCCCTGCCAGTCTGCGGGGCTCTCCTCAGTGGGAGCTTAGCTTTTCTGTGTCATCTTGTGGGTTCTGTAGCTCCAAAGTTTGTTCAGAGTCACCTTTTACATGAATTGAAGCTAATGATAACATTCTTAAGAGTTACAGATAGCATTTTCACATATAAGAAGTAAACAGTTTAGGGGGTGGAGCCAAGATGGCGGAGTGGAAACAGCTCATCCAAGCCACTCTGCCCCCAGATTCCACCCAAACTATGTAAAAGCGGACTCTGAACAACTTCTGGAGCCCCAGCACCCACAGAACGACACAGAGAAGCTAACCTCCCACTGAGGACAGCCCAGCAGCCCTGCAGGAAGGACCAGCGCAGCGGTCTGGGAGCCGGGAGCCGGCAGCGCGCAGTGCGCAGAGCGCGGGAAGCCTAGCTGAGCCGGAGCTGAGGTCGCCGTGAGCCGAGGTTTTAGCCCCAGGGCAGCAGGGCCAACAGCTGGCTGGAGGAACCCCAGAACACCAGTAGCTGTGGCGACTCCAGAATTATCAACATAGACATGCCTAGGACAAAGTAAGAGGTTAGTGTCCTATGGACTTTGGGACCTATATTTGGGGAATGCGTCAGCTTCCTCCCCTGGGGACTAGAAGCCACTGAGGAGACACTCCATTTTGTAGTTTTCAGAGGCAGCTCCGGCTCCCAGCCTGCAGAACCGTAGGGAGATCCAGCCATCAGTCTTGGGGGGTAATAGCTCTTGCTTTAACCTCCCTGGATCTGGATTGTGATCTAGGGTGGAAGTTGTGGGTGGGTTTACAGCTCACCAGAAACGGAAGTTGCCCCCCCCACACGTTCGGGACGAAAATTCCTCTAGCTGGCCTTAAAGCCATAGTGTGGCAACAAGCCCAAAAGTCAAGTAATTAAGTGGCAACATACCAAGGCAAAGGAAACAGAAAAATGCAACCCTAGACTCCTATTTTGGGGGCATAGAGTGGGAAAAGGACTGTGAGGTCAGAAGTCCTGCTCCAAAAGCCCCAGGGGAAAACATGAGTGAGTTGCAGGCCATGGAGGACCTTAAGAAGGACTTTAAAAATCAAATAAGAGAAGTGGAGGAAAAATTGGAAAGAGAAATGAGAAGGATGCAGGAAAAGTATGAAATGAGGGTCAACAGCCTGACTGAGGAAAACAACACCTTAAAAAATAGACTAACTCAAATGGTAAAGGAGGCCCAAAAGGGCAATGAGGAGAAGAATGCCTTAAAAAGTCGAATTTGCCAGATGGAAAAAGAACCTCAAAAGTTCACTGAGGAGATTCATTCCTTCAGAGTTAGACTGGAGCAAATGGAAGCTAATGACTTTATGAGAAATCAAGATGCTATTAAGCAGATCCAAACAAATGAAAGAATAGAAGGCAATGTGAAATATCTCATGGGAAAAACCACTGACCTGGAAAATGGATCCAGGAGAGACAATTTAAAAATTATTGGACTACCTGAAAGCCATGATCAAAGAAAGAACCTAGAAATCACCCTTCAAGAAATTCTCAAGGAAAATTGCCCTGATGTTTTAGATCCAGAGGGCAAAATAGAGGTTGAAAGAATCCACCAATCACCTCCTGAAAAAGATCCCAAAAAGAAAACTCCCAGGAATGTTATAGCCAGGTTCCAGAATCCCAAGATCAAGGAGAAAATGCTACAAGCAGCCAGGAAGAAACAATTACAATATTGTGGAAACACAATCAGAATAGCCCAGGACCTGGCAGCTTCTACACTGAGGGATTGAAGGGCATGGAATACAATATTCCAGAGGGCAAAAGAACTGGGAATGAACCCAAGGGTCACCTACCCAGCAAACCTGAGTATTTTGTTTCAGGGGAAAATATCGTCATTCAGTGGAATAGAGGACTTTCAAGCATTCTTGAGGAAAAAACCAGAATTGAATAGAAAATTTGACATCCAGACACAAGAAGGAAGAGATGCCTGAGAAGGTAATCAGGGAAAAGAAATCAAAAGGAACATATCAAAGCTGAACTATTTACATTCCTATATGGAAAAGCAATAACTGTGACTGATGATATCTTTCTCACTATGAAAATAATGGAAGAAGGGTGTGTGGTCATATGAGTACATATGTGAATGTGTGTGTATATGGTTACAGTTATATATGGATAGAGGGCATAGGTTGAATTTGTTGGGAAGGGAGAATACTCAAGGGATGAAATTATGAGGTGAGAGAGGAAAGTGGCAAGAGGAGATGGGGAGAGACAGGGTAGGGTAAACTATCTTATGTTGAAGAAGCAAGGGGAAGTGGTTGTAAGGGGGGGAAGAATAGGAAGGCAAAAAGGCAAATCCACATTCTCATTGAATTTGGTTCAGGGTGAGAATGACATACATACTAAATGGGACATCTCAACCTGCAGCAGAATAGGGGGAAGGGGGATGAGAGGAGGGAAGATGGATGGGAGGGCATCCTTGGGGGGAGGGGTGGTTGGAAGTACCCACTATAGAAGAGGGACAGTATCATGTGGGGAATGGACCAGGTGGGGGTTGGGATGAGTGGGAGGGAATTGTAAGCAGCTTTGTACAATATATCTACTATGATAATGTTTTGCATAGCTAGACATGTACAACATATACCGAATTATCTATCTCCCCAGAGGGAATGGGTGACAAGGGAGGAAGGAAATGGATCTGAAATTTGAGGTCTCAACATTAAATGTTTCAAATATATGTAAATACTATTATTAATACTCTTTTGCTTATAATTGGGAGATAAGATGTGCAGGCATTGGGACACAAAGATTCACCTTCCTCTAATGGAAAAGTTGAAGGGGGTATGGGAGAAAGTATGGGAGAGAGCAGATTGGAGGAAGCGATATCTTGTGGGACTGCTATTCTGGGAGGTTGGGTAGGGGAATAACGGGGGGAAAATGATTGTAACTCAAAATCTGGCCGAAATGAATTATGTAAAACAGAAGTTAATAAAGCATTTGTTTAATAAAAAAAAAAGATAATGAAACAAAAAAAAAGTAAACAGTTTGACCTCATTAAATCCTTTATAATTGGTCTTTAATGTTCACCTTCTTAAATTTCTCCTGAATCTTTTTTTTTTGGTGGGGGGGGATACAATTGGGGTTAAGTCACTTACCCATGGTCACATCTCTAGTAAGTGTCTGAGGCTGGATTTGGACTCAGGTCCTCTTAACTCCAAGGCCAGTGCTCCACCTAGTTGCCCCTTCCTGAATCTTACAGATCAAATTTTCCATTCGGTTCTAGTCTTTTCATCACAAACACCTGAAAGTCTTTTAATTCATTAAATAGTCATTTTTTTCTCTATGTTGGACTACACTCAGCTTTGCTAGGTAAGTAAAGCCCAGCTCCTTTGCTCTTTGGAATATAATGTTCCATGCCCTTCAGTCTTTTAATGTAGAAGTTTCTAAATCTTGTGTTATCCCAGTGGCACAGTAAATTGTTTTTTTTTTAATTTTCTAGTTTCCTATAGAACTTTCTCCTTGATCTAATCTTTGAAACTTGACTATAACGTTCCTGTGAGTTTTAATCTTGGGATCTCTTTCAGGTGATGATTGGTAGATTTTTTTCTATTTCTTTTTTTTTTTTTGGAGGGCAATTGGGGTTGAGTAACTTGCCCAAGGTCACATGGCTAGGTTTTTGTTTGTGTGTGCGTTAAGTGTCTGAGGCCGGATCCGAACTCAGGTCCTTCTGACTCCAGGGCCAACACTCTACTCACTGCGCCACCTAGCCGCCCTGATTTTTTTCTATTTCTATTTTACCCTCTTGTCCTAAAACTTCAGGGCAATTTTCCTTAATTTCTTGAAGTATAGGGTCTAGTTTCTTTTGTTAAAAAACAAATTGTAACTTTCAGGTAGTCTAATGGTTTTTTATATTGTCTCTCCTTGATCTGTTTTCCAGGTGAGTTGTTTTTCCAATAAGATATTTCACATTCTCTCCTATTTTTTCATTCTTTCGATTTTGCTTTATCATTTCTTGGTGTCTTATAACATCATTAGCTTCCCCTTACCCAATTCTAATTTTTAACAAGCTATTTTCTTCCATAAGTTTTTAGAGCTCCTTTTCCAATTGGTTGACTTTTCATAATTTTATTGATTTTCTTACATTACTCTTAATTTATTTTTCCTAAACCTCTCTTATTTGATTTTTAAATTCTTTTTAAGCTCTTCCAAAAACTCTTTTTGGGCTTGTGACCATTTTACATTTTTCTCTGAAGTATATGTTTTAATTTCACTATCTTCTTCTAAGTATGAACCTAGATCTTCTCTATCACTACAGAAGCCATATATGGTTAAGTTCTTTCTTTTTTGCTTACTCATTTTTTTTAGCGTTTTATTTCTTGGCTGTTAATTTTGTTAAAATTGGGCTGTAGTCTAGAGGTATGGGTTATTATGTTTCATGCTTCAAGTTTTTTTATGCTGTTTTCTGAGCTCTATTTGGGAGCTGATCTCAGGTATTCCTCTCTACACCCAAGCCACAGACAAGGTTCCTAGCAACACTGTCACTGCAAATGCTCTTTCTCCCTGCAGTTTGTTCGGTGGCTGAAAACTTCAACTCAGCCTTCTGCCCTGGAACCAAAACCAGGGACTCTGCTCTCCTGTGAGTGCCCACAGCCAGCAGGGTCTCCGCCCCTCTGCTATCTCACTCACAGGTGTATGCTCCCTCTTCTTCATCCATTCAAGGACCTCCTCTGGTCAGCCTACCTGGAACAGGCATCCAGCACTGGCAGAGGGCATTTCACTTTTTCCCTGATCAGCCATCTGACCCCCATGAGGTGAAAGTACCTGAAGCTGAGATTGCCCGCCAGAGCTGCTTGTTTATTGATTCAGTAGTATCTGCCTAGAAGTATCTCCACTTCAATCAGGCCAAACTATGGCCTTTGGAAGGTTGGGTTTTTCATAAGGTTGTATTATGTATGTATTATTTCGCAAGTTGTATTATGCAAACAACTACTTTTCTCCACTTTTATTATTTTTGCCACTCAAAGTTCTTTGAGAAGTTCTTTGAGACATTAAGTTATTTGTGAGGGAATTTGGGAGAGTCAGATAATTTTCTGCCTTATTTCACCATCTTCCCAGAGTCTAATGAACTCTTAATTGACAAATCTAATAACCTTTCCTCAATCCTTCTTGACCTTTCTGAAATGTTTGACACTGCTGATCACCCTCATTTCCTCAATACTCTCTTTTCTCTAGGCTTTAATGATACTGCTATCTCCTGCTTCTCCTATCTATCTGACCACTCTTCCTTAATCCCCTTTGCTGGATCTCTGTTCAGGTTATGCCCAGTAACTGTAGAGGTCCTCCAAGGCTCTGCTCTGGGCTCTCTTCTCCCCCTACACTTTTTCACGTGGATTTCATCATCTTCAACTATCACCTCTATGCAAATGGTTCTCACATGTATTTATCCATTCTCTTCTCCTGACCTCCAGCATCCCATTCTCCAACTTCTCACTACATCCCAAACTAGATACAGATTCATCTTAAACTGAACATGTCCAAAACTGAATTAGTTATGCCTTCTCTTCTTCCTAACTTCCCTATCATGATCCAGAGTACCACTACCCTCCCAGTCACTCAGTCACCAAGTTTACAACTAGGTCCTTTACTCCTTACTCTTCCTTCTCATAACTGATCTATTTACAAAAGCCTATACATTCCACCTTAGAAATATCTCTCATATGTGTCCCCTTCTTTCTGATGACACTGCCACTACCCGGCAGGTCATCTTCACACCTTGCCTAGACTATTGCATTAGCATTCTGGTTGGGCTCCCTGCCATAAGTCTCTCTTAACTCCAGTCCTTCCTTCACTCAGTTTCCTAAACTGCAGGTCTCTCCTTGTCATCTCCTTCCACCAGTCAACTCCAATGATTCCTTATTATCAAAATATTATCAAATATAAATTCTTTGGGTTTTCAAAGTCCTTCATTACCTCACCCCATCCCACTATTCCAGTCTTCTTGGACTTCTCTCCCTTCCCTGTACACTATGATCTAGTAACATTGTCCTCCTTCATATTCTTCTCACAAGACACTCCATCTCCAAACTCCAGGCATTTTCACTGTCTATTCCTCTATGCCTGGAATGTTCTCCCTACTCACTTGTGTCTCCTGGCTTTCTTGGCTTCAAGTCTCAGTTAAAGTTCACCTTCTTCAAGAAGCCTTTCCTGATTCCCCTTAATATTAACTACCTTTCCTCAAGATTATTTCCAGTTTATCCTTTACAGATTGTGTTTGTACATGGCTGTTTGCCTGCTGTCTCCCCGATTTGAATGTGAACTCTTTGAGGTCAAGGACTATTTTGCATTTCTCTGTATCCCCATACTTAGCACAGTCCTTGGTACATTAAAAATATTCAATAAATGTATTTATTTATATAAAAGTATTAATAAATTGATGACTATAAGGTAATGAAACAAGACCAATATTTTATATACACAGATATAGATATATTATATATATATATATATACATACATACACATGTACATATATGTGTGTATATGTGAAATGACCTAACATCCACTTACCTTTAAAAGGTTTCATATGATAGATATCTGACAATTACTAGATGAGAACCGAAGGAATTAGAACTACAAGTGGTTAATTGTGGGAATTGAGTTAACCATACTGATTTCATCTTGTGACTTAATTCTGGAGCTAGCTCAGTTCCCTTTCTATTCAATTATGAATTTTGTACAACTTCTATCTTGTAAGAAAACTTTATTCAAATGTGGGAATTAGGAGAAAACCTTATTGCATTGTTTGAACCTAGCCCTGCATGGCTGGGAAAACTGAGCCACCTCTACTTGCTATTCCGAGACACTTAACTAAGGATCTAGGTTATACTGACCAGAAACTCAGTCAAATCCAAAGATTGATACAAGTTTTCTCGTAATTGTACATGTCAAGCAACCCATATGTCTTATCTGAAAACCAGCCCTGCACTGGTCTACCAGCTACTGCTTCTATGTTCCTTTGATGGTTCTTGGGAGGTTGATTGATACTTGGATTAATACTTGGGTGGTTGGAAGGGAGAAGGGAAATGGGACCTTTTTCTGAATTCAGAGAATTGTACTTCTTCATTCTCCCCCTCCCAACCTGGAAAGTCTCAAATCTTTCATCCACTTAGAAATCATATTACCTACTACTGTTGTATTGTTTCCTTTTAATTAACTGGTCTTATTTGATTAATTGTTTTTAATGTATAAAAGTCCATTTCCTTGTGTATTTAGGATCTAGGCCTAGGCTGAGGTCTTGTCTCAATTTGTTGGACAACTGGCATGCATTGCTTAATAAATAGATATGCTCGGAAGATCAAATCTTTGTTTTCTTGGTCACTTCATCTTTCACCCACAATAATAAAAGGGAATATACATATTTCTGAGCTATATATTGCATTATTATAAAACTTGACCATGTGCTTAAGCATAAAACCTCGTAAGAAAATGCAGAAAAAGAGAAATATTAAATAAATCATTTTCTAACTACCTTGCAATGAAAATTGAATCAATTAACAAAGGGCAGGTATTCATATATTGCTGAATGGAGTTAAGAGGAAATCATGAAACCAGGTTGCAAATTTATGTTATGTAATCTCAACTGGTCTCTCAGGAAAGCAGTCATTCTAGTCCATAACTGATTCACCATTCCACTCTTAATAGGAACTATTCCCATACTTTCTCATCTTACCTTAAGTCTCCCATAGCTGTTGGTTTCTCTTGGTTTCAGTTCCTTTATACTGAGAAAAATTTTGTACCAAAAATATTGGGGTCATTCACCAAGAGCTCCCTCTTCTCTTACATTCCTTATCTCATGTCACTGAGGCATCTCCCTAAACATCTCCTACACTCTGGTCTCAGAAGAAAAGGTAGTACTTCTCCCTGACAAGGGCAATTGTCTACATTCACCCTTGATCATTTCCCCATCTTTCTTCTCCAGAAGACTGCCCTGACAATAATCTCTACTCTTACTTTTACCTTCAATTAATTCCTACCCGTTTCTCCTATCTATTACTGTAAAAAATAAGTATAACCAGGCAAGACAAATTTCATTGACCATGTCCAAAATAAATGTCTCATTTTGTACCTTATATCCATTATCTACCTATCAGCAAGGGGTTGCATACTTCATCATCAGTACTTAGTTCTGTTTGGTCATTGCCTGGATCAAAATTCTTAAGTTGAAAGACTTAAGTTTTTTTTTTCTTTACAATGCTGTTCTTACTATATAAATTGATTTCATGATTCTACTCATCTCACTGGGCAACAGTTCACCATGTGTAACCAAATTTCTTTGAAACTGCCCCTTTCATCATTTAGGATACAATAATATTTTATTACATATGTATATCATAATTTGTTCAGTCACTCCCTAATTATTAGACACCCCCTTTGTCTCTCCATAAAATATGTCTACAAATATTTTGGACCTACAGGTATTTTCCTTTCTTTGATCTCTTTGGGGTATAGAACTAGTTGTGGTATCACTAGGGTATGCATAGTTTATGAGTTTTTAAATTTAAAATTACTTTCCAGAACTGACAAACCAATCCCAGCTTCACAAACAGTGTATTAATGTTCCTGTCTTCCTGGAGTCCTATCAGCATTTGACGTTTTTTGCCACCTTTGCCCATTTATAACCTCAGTTATTTTAAGGTTTCATTTCTCTAATTTATTAGTAATTCAGAACATTTTCCATGTGGTTTTTCATAGTTTAGAATTTCTTCCTTTAAAAATTACCCATTCATATCCTTTAATCATTTATCAATTTGAAAATGGCTATTATTCCTAGGTATTTGAACAAGCTTCTTATTTTTCCTGGATGTCAGACCACTATCAGAGAAACTTGATGCAAAGAGTTTCCCCCCAGATTTAGTTTGTGCAAAAAAAATTAATTTATATAATCAGAATTATTCATTTTATCTTATATAATTCTAGCTATCTCATCTCTTGTCTGCTTATGAATTCTTTCCTTATCTAAAATTGTAAAAATATTTTCTTCTTTGCTCCTCAATTTTTTATGTGACATTTTATATCTAGTCTTGTATCCTTTTACAGTATTGTGGTATCTAGTATGAGATGTTGATCAAGGCCAAATCTCTACTAGACCACTTTCAAGTTTTACCAGCAGATTGTTTTGTTTTGTTTTGAACACTGAACCTTTACGCACCGGTCCTGAAGTCAGGAAGACCTGAGCTCAGACTTGGTCTCAGACATTTAGTAGGGACCCTGGGAAAGTTGCTTAGCCTCTGTCTACCTCAGCTTTCTCAACTGTACAATGAAGAAACACCAACCTCCCAGGATTGGTGCAAGGATCAAACATGTAATATTTGTGAAGCGTCTAGCAGAGAAGGCTCATAATAACTGCTTTTCCCCTTCCTTCCTTCCTTCCAAGTCTTTGTAGTATTTAGGTTTGTTAAATACTATTATTAGATTTGTTTGCAGAAGCAATGTTTTGATTTTTTAAGGTATGTTTTAATCTGTTTCATTGATTAACTTTTTCTATTTTTTAGCCCATAGCAAAGAGTTTTTGATGATCATTGCTTTCTAGTATAGTTTGAGATCTGGTACTAGTACTACCCTTCCTTCCTACTTTTCATTATTTCCCTTGAGAATCTTGACCTTTCTAGCTCTGTAAAGTAATCCTTTGTTAGTCTTGTATGGTAACTGAATGTGTACATTAATTTAGGCAATATTGTCAATTTTATTATGCTATCATGGCCCCAAACAAGAGTAATTAATATCACCAAGTGGTTATTTAAAGCTATCACTATTTCTGTAAGGAATGCTTTTTAAAAGTTGTTTGCATATAGTTCCTGTGTGTGTTCTGGCAGATGGACTCCTAAATATCTTATATATGATCCATATATATTTTTAATATCATTTCTATTTCTTTCTCTTCCTGAGATTTTATGGTAATATACATATATAGGCATAGATTTACATAGATTTATTTTATATTCTGCTGCTTTGCTGAAATTATTTTAATTAATTTTTAGTTGGTTCTTTGAGGTTCATAATTTCATCTGCAAAAAGAGATATTGTTTCCTTTTTGCCTAAACTTATTCCATCAATTTCTTTCTCTTGTCCTATTGCTAAAGCTAGCATTTCCAGTAGCACTATATTAAATAATAATAGTGATAATGGACACCTTTAATTTATCCTTTGTTTTAGTGGATAAGCTCTAACTTATATCCATTACTTATAATCCTGGTTCTTGCCTTTACTTATTTTTTGCCTTACACAACTACATTATTAGCAAGAGAAACCTCTGTCAGTACAATGTTGATTGACAAAGTATATCATTAATAAAGGATATCAAATCTATCACTTAATTTGAAAATACATACCTCAGGCAGCTACAACTAAAAATAAAGCACATTTTTGTTTTCATTAATATGCCTCAAGAATGTTTTGAGGGGGTGGCTAGGTGGTGCAGTGAGTAGAGTGCCAGCCCCGGAGCCAGAAGGACCTGAGCTCGGTTCCGGCCTCAGCCACTTAACACACACAAACAAAAACCTAGCCATGTAACCTTGGGCAAGTTCCTTAACCCCAGTTGCCCTCCAAAAAGCAAAAAAACAAAAATCTTAAGGGGTGGCTAGGTGGCGCAGTGAGTAAGAGCGCCAGCCTCGGAGTTGGGATGACCCGAGATCGAAACCAGCCTCAGAAAATGAGCACCCACACATAAATAATGACTAGCTGTGTAACCTTGAGCAAGTTACTTAACCCCAATTGCTTTAAAAAAAAAAAAGGATGTTTTGAAATATTCAGTGAACACAATATTGCCTATTATACAATATATACTACACACAAATAGGTTCTAGGTAGGGAGAATGAGATTGAAAGTAGTGGAAAGGGAGAACAGTATATATATATATATGTGTGTGTGTGTGTGTGTGTGTGTGTGTGTGTGTGTTTCTGTGGAAGAGTTCTTTTCTTAAAAAAATCAAATTCTGGATTCAAATTGAAATTTTTCATTATTTAAAATTTATCCTCTTTTGGATTTACAAGGATATATAATTCTTGTTTAGGTGTTCACATATCATGGGAACTTCTGACACTAGACCCACTTGAAATTGAAGTGCATCATTAAACATCAGCCTTTTTTCGCTGCAGACACAGTTGCAGAAAAAGAAGCAGTCTCCAATAAGCATGTCCACTTGGGCATGCAGCCATGATATCTTTGCAAAGGTCATCCCTATAGTCAGGAATATATCATGTATGTTTTTCCTAGCCCTACTCTCCAGAACTTTTCTTCCCCATCCTTGCAAATGGGCCAAGAATAAGTCATCCAAAGCCACTGTCAGACTTCTCCAACTAGTATCTGCTTCTCCTGCAACAGGATCTAGCAAATTCACAGTTCAGTGCACTGATGGCCAGGTTTCTCCCAGAAAAATTCTGTTCAGTAAGTGGCTGCTGTTGCCCTGTGGTTGGCAGGGTTGGCTCTGGTTGGCAGCAGTGACAAGGACACCTTGAATCTCAATACCACTATGCTTCATTCAGGCTAATGGTGACTTCAGCAGGAGCAATCTTTAGTATGCTTCTTTGGGAAGCAGCAACCAAGTGTTTTTTACTGGCTCAGTCTAAGAAAGGGTCACAGACTACAGGGTTATTCTGAGAGCTGATTGAGGTAACAGGTACTGTCAGCAAAGGGCAGGCAGGGTGTGTTATAGGAGAAAGCATTCTGATATAGACTTTAGAGGCAGCTGGGGTGGCACAATAGCTAGGATGCTAGGCCTGGGTGAGGATGACCTGAGTTCAAATCCAGACTCAGAAACTTACCAGGTTTGAGATCCTGGCTAAGTCACTTCACCTCTGTTTGCCTCAGTTTCCTCATCTGTAAAATGGAGATAATAACAGCACCCACCTCCTTGGATATGGTAAGGATCAGATGAGATGATGATTGTGGAGTGCTTAGCACAGTGCCCAGCATACTGTAAGCACTATATAAATGTTGGCTCTGTCGTTTCTGGGTAGCTTTGGAGGGAGAGTGGGGAGGGTAGCTGAGGCTTCTTGCATCACTTAAAGGGGACCTGCTAGACCACAGCAGTCCATCCCTTTCCAGGGCTGTGCACATCATGGAGCACATCTTTCCTCTGTAGTTTCCGTCAGTGTGGTCTCCATTTGCTCAGCTACTGCTGTGAGCTGGGGAGAACTATTTTTTTCATCATCATTTTTTAGAATCAGCCAAGTGAGGCCGTGGTGTTCTCAGTGAGAATCTAAGTAGGGGTACCAGTATCACCAGCACCCCCTGAGCTGTTGATGGGCAGAATAAAGGTCACGTTGGCACCATCATCCGTCAGCTTTACCACATTCCCTGCACTTTATCTAGGCTCTCCTTTGCCTGCCTCCTGGATGAGGATGGCCTAATAATAGTAAGTAATAATGATGTGTCAGGCATTGTGCTAAGTACTTGATCACTATAATTTCATTTGATCCTCAAAACAACCCTGGGAAGTTAAGTGCTATTATTATCCCCATTTTTACAGATGAGGAAACAAAGGCAAACCGGGTTAAGTGACTTACCCAGGGTCATACAGTTAGTAAGTGTCTGAGGCCAGATTTGAATTTGAATCTTCCTGATTCTAGGCCCAGGGCTCTATCCAAGGGGGCTGAACTTGGACGATCTGTCTATTGTTGACTTGAATCTGAGGAACTGCCTGCTATTGGATAAGAGCTCTTGTTCATCATCATAGGGCAAACACAAAGCTTTTTAATATAATCCAATATACCCATATCCATATCTTCTATGATCCTCTTCATTCCCTGTCAGATCATGACTTTTCTTCTATCTATAACTATGACAGTTATTTTTCCCATGTTTCTCTCATTGTTTATTAATGACTTTTTATATCTGGGTCACGTCCCCATTTGGAACGTATCTTTGTATAATTTATATTGTATAATGTTATGAGATGTTAGTTTAAAACTAATTTATTCCATACTTCTGTCCAGTTTTCCTAGCAGCTCTTGTCAACTAGTGTGTCTTTAATGCCAGTAGCTAGTTTTTGTTTTGATAAAATATTAGGTAGAGGGGTGACTAGGTGGCGCAGTAAATAGAGTACTGACCCTGGAGTCAGGAGAACCTGAGTTTGAATCCAGCCTCAGACACTTAACACAAAAATTAGCCGTGTGACCTTGGGCAAGTCACATAACCCCAATTTCCCTGCCCTCCCCCCTCCAAAAAAGCAAAAAAAAAAAAATATATATATATGCATATATATGTATATATATTAGGTAAAACGTTAAGATACATTTGTTTCTGTATGTTGGGTACCTAATTGGTTCCACTGATAATTGATATTTTTTTTAAGCAGTACCAAATTATTTTGGTAATTACTGCTTTGTAGTATAGTTTGAGATCTGGCACTGCTAGGCCTCCTTTGTTCCCCTTTCTTTTCATTATTCCTCTTGAGAATCTTAACCCTTTTTTCTTCTATACAAATTTCATTATTACTTTTTTGAAGTTCTATAAAGGAATCCTTTGGTAGTTTTATTGGTAGGGCACTGAATAAGTTAACTTAGGTAGTATTGTCATTTTTATTATATTGGCTCATCCTATCTATCCATGAGCAATTAATATTCTTCCAATAATTTAGATCTATCTTTATTTCTTTAAATAGTTGATTGTAGGGGTGGTTAGGTGGTGCAGTGAATAAACCACCGGCCCTGGAATCAGGAGGACCTTAGTTCAAATCCAGCCTCAGACACTTAACACAAAAACTAGCCGTGTGACCTTGGGCAAGTCACTTAACCCCAACTGCCCTCCAAAAAGCAAAAAAAAAAAAAAGTTAATTGTAGTTCTGTTTATAAAGATCTTGAATACACACACACAGACATATATACATGTATGTGTGTACACATGCATCTTGCAAGGTAGATTTTGTATTTTATATAATAAGTATTTTATATAATATTTTATATAATTTTATATAATAAGTATTAATTTTAAATGGAATTTATCTCTCTTCTAGCTATATTTTATTGGTATTATATCATAATGCTGATGATTTTGTGGATTTATTTTATACCCTGCAAATTTTCTGAAATTATTATTTCAATTAATTTCAATTAATTAACCAAAAATTAATTGACACCTTAGGGTTTTTAAGTATGCTATCATATCATCTACAAAAAGTGATAATTTTATTTCTTCTTTACCTATGACTACTTCATCAATTTTTTTCTTTTCTTCTTGCTCTAGACAGCATTACTGGTATCATGTCAAAGAAAAAATGGTGGTGATGAACATCCTTGTTTTGCCCTTGAATTTGCTGGAATGGATTCTTGTTTAGTTCTGTTGCAAATAATTGAAGTTCTTTGTTTTAGATATTGTTTAGCTATAGTTATCACTTTAATCCTATGTTTTCTAGTATTTTTAAAAAAGGAATGGATGTTATATTTTGTTAACTTTTTCTGCATCTACTAATAGTCACATGATTTTTGTTATCTTGTTATTATATGGTTGTTTGTACCTAATATTAAATCAAGTCGGAATTTTTGTTATAAATACAATCTATTCATTAATTGAATCTTCATGATGCTGTTTTGTCCTCTTTGCTAATATTTTCTTTGAAATGATTGCATATATGTTCAGTAGGGATATTGAACTGTTTTTGCCGCTGCCCCGTAAGGGGGTCGGTGATCAGCGGATATATTCCCCAGTCATCCCAATCTACCATCTCTCCTTGCTCAAGGGCCTGGGCGGCTACTCGCTGGCCGCGAGTAGGCTTGGGGGTCCCGACCCAGTTCCCCTTTTCTCTTTTCTGAGTGCTGCTAAACTGCATGGGGGCGGCGCGGTCCTGTTCGGCAGGACAGCTAACCAAGCCTCTGGACCGCGCGGAGGAGCCCCGTCCCATTTCCTTTTCTCTTCCTGTCTGGGCCACTCCCATTCTTCTATCTCTTCCTGTCTGGGCTCACTCAGCATCTCATTCATGTCTTCCCTACCGCCCTTCCGGTCTGTGCCCCGTGAAGAACGCGGAAGTGTCGCGTCGTCGCCATCTTTTCTGTGGCTCTCCTTTCTAGCCCTCCTTAGTTCTTCCCATGGGTAGACGGGAGGGGGGCTGTTATCCTCATCCTCATCCTCCCCATCTGTTCCTTTAGCGTGTCCTTCTACCCCTTCACCCGACTCCTCATCGTCAGAACCTGCCAGCGAGGATCCTACTTGGGTGCTGGCCGGGTGGGTGAGCTTCACCCTCTGGGGACACAGTGCTGCCTCAACTATTTTGTAGACCTGAAAATCCTCCGGAGTTAACTTTCCAGGGCAGGCCTCATCATAGGAGGCCATCTGTTGGCCCACTACCTCCCACCGGCCCGGTTGTATTCCGGCATGCTGAACCCACGGGCACACATGCCAAATATTATCTATGAATGCTCAGCATGTTTTCAGGGGGATTTTGTACCCCCTCTTAGCGCACAGCTTATACAGCTGAGCGGCTACAACCCCCTTCTCCTCAGGCCGAAATTTAGGTATGCTATTCAATCCTCCCATCTCGTCCTTCTTATGAGATGAGGCTGCCTGGGGGGAGTCTGTCCAGCGGACTCAGACGGTCCCTACAGATCTCTGTCCCTGTTCGGGCGCCAGCTGCCGTGGTTGCCTTATCTACGGCACCGGCGGCGGGTTGATCTGTAACTACTATATCCCCGTCCTCTCTACTCACCTAGATTCATGGCGAGTCTTCGGTCGTCACCAGCCTCCGAAGAGGAATAAACCCAGACAGAACACCCGAGTTTCAGGAGTTGTTTATTCACCGTCGATCACATCCTCTACCCCCTATTTCCGCATATCGCCTCCTATATGCTCTCGACCACTCCCCTGACTATACATTATCCAATCATAAAGCCAGCCTAAATTCTATACCTTATATGGAGCTTTAACATGCAGATTACATAATACTATAGCAAAAGCCCGCCTCAGCCCCCAACATGTTTTCTTTTTCCATTTTGATTCTCCCTGACTAATGTATCAAGACCATGTGTCATAAAAGGAATACTGGGATTCCTCCTTTTGCTGCTTTTGCAGACAATTATGTAACACTGCGATTATTTGTTCTTTGAACATTGGATAGAATTCAGTTGTGAATATATCTGGTCCTATAGGTTTTTTTACTTTTGGAAGTTCATTTATGGCATTCAATTTCTTCGTCTGAAATTCAGTTGTTCAAATTCTCTATTTCTTCTATTAGTTTAGGCATTTTATATTTTTGTAAACATTCATTAAGTTGTTGGTTTTGTTGGCATGTAATTGGACAAAATATTTTCTTAATAATATCCTTTATTGCTATTTCATTGGTTAATTCTTTTTATTTTTGATACTGGTAATTTGGTTGTATCTTTTAAATAAAATCTGATGGTTTTTTTTTTTTGAAACAGATCCTAATTTAATTTATTAATTTTATGGGGCTTTGTTTTCAATTTTGTTAATAACTTTCAGGATTTTTATTTTGGCATTTCATTGTAATTTTTAATATTTCTGTTTTTCAAGTATTTTAAATCAAGAAACATTTTAAGGATTTTCTTTTACTTATTTCTTTTCTTTTTTGTGTTTTGTTTGTTTGTTTGACATTTTATTCCCCCCGCCCAGTTACATGAAAAACAATTTTTGACATTCATTTTTAAAATTTTGAGTCCCAAATTCTCTCTCCCTTCCTCTCTCCCCACTCCACCCCCACTGAGAAGGCAAGCAATTCAATATAGGTTATACATGGGTAGTCATGCAAAAAATATCCATGATAGTCATGTTGTGAAAGAAAACAGGGACAAAAAAAATCTGAAGAAAAATTAAGTTTAAAAAAAGCATGCTTCAATCTGTATTCAGACACCATCAGTTTTGTCTCTGGGGATGGGTAGTATTTTTCATCATAAGTCCTTCAGAGTTGTCTTGGATCATTGTACTGCAGAGAATAGCTAAGTCATTCATAGCTGATCATCTTACAATATAGCTGTTACTTTGTATACAATACATTTCACTTTGCATCAACCCATGCAAGTCTTTGTAGGTTTTTCTGAGAGCATCCCACTCATCATTTCTTATGGGACAATAGTATTCCATCACAATCACATCCCACAACTTGTTCAGTCATTCTGCAATGGATGGGCTTCCCCTCATTCTTTACCCCAAGAAAAGAGCTGCTATAAATATTTTTGTACATATAGGTCCTTTTCCTTTTTGTTTTTTTTTTTATCTCTTTTGGAATACAGACCTAGTAGTGGTATTGCTAAGTCAAACAGTATACATGGTTTTATAGTCCTTTGGTCACAGTTCCAAAATGCACTACAGAATGGTTGAATCAGTTCCACCAACAATGCGTTAATGTCTCATTTTTCCCACATCCCCTCCAATATTTGTCATTTACCTTTTCTGTCCTATTAGCCAGTTTAATAGATATGATAAAGTACCTCAGAATTGCTTCAATTTGCATTACTCCAATTAAAAGTGAGTTAGAATATTTTTCATATGGCTATAGATAGTTTTGATTATCTGAAAACTGATCCTATCTTTTGATCATTTATGAACTGGGGAATGGCTCTTATTTTTATAAATTTGACTTAGTTCTCTATATGTTTGAGAAATGAGACCTTTAGCAGAGAAATTTACTTCAAAATTTTTTTCACCGTTACTATTGCTAACTGTCTTCCCTCCATCCTATTCCATCCCTACCATATATATTCTATTCTATTCTATTCTCTCTCTCTCTCTCTCTCTCTCTCTCTCTCTCTCTCTCTGTGTGTGTGTGTGTGTGTCTCTGTCTCCTTTCACCCTGTCCCTACTGGAAAGTGTTTTCTTTCTGACTGTAATGGTAATGTAATTTAAATTTGAAGATCCCTTCTGTTGGCAAAGGTAGCAGGTACTTAGCACTTAGTAATTGATCAAGCCTCTGTTGGGGAAAGAGAAGGTATGAACTCCTGTCTCCTGTTGCTGAAGAAAGGGGTTGGCTGAAACAGGAAGTAGCTAATGCTGTGTACATAAGAAAAGCCCCAGAAAGGCACAGCCAGAATTTCTTGGGACCAGCATCTGGAGGCAGAGCAGCTACAGAAGAGAAAATGGAGACAGAAGAGAAAATGGAGAACTGAGACAGAATTTCCTGAGAATTTGTGGTGGTAGAGCTTCTTCTGAAGAGGAGCCTACGAGACCAGGAGCCCAGGAGCTCAGGTAACAGAGGAGCCCAGGAACCAGGAGCCCAGGAGAAGACTGAGGAAACATGACCGGGATGCTGAGGCTTTGTCTGTTTGTGGCTTGGTTGAGCCTTGAATTCCCGGGAGCAGGAACTGTGAAGGACTTGAGATGGACTGGACCCTGTGAACTTCAATGTGGAGCAGGACCTACCCAGAGAGCTGGACAAGGACCTGGGTGCTATCTGCCATTGAACCCAGGTGACAGTCTGGTGAATCCAGGTAGAATCTGGGACCATGGAAGGGGATCCAGGAAATCTCAGAACTGGCCCCAAGTCAAAATGAAAAGACCTTTCTGTGGGTATTAATGATGAAATTGTAGTTTACTAGTGACCTAGAGGTGGTGGGTCTGTATTTTCTATTGTACTTAGTGATTAATGATACTTAGTAATTGATTGCTGAATAAGTGACTGATTGAGTTAACTTTAGTGTGCCCCAGGAGTGGAAGACTTTGCCCCAGGAGTGGAATACTTTGACTATTGTACTTTGAGATGATTGTTCTTTGTTCTAAATATTGTGACCACTTTGGTGAAAACTATGTGGCCATTTCAATGATAAGCTATTGTGAATATAAGTTATAATATTGTGAATGCTGTACCTTGATTTACTGTGAATGTTTTGTTCTGATTTGTTATGGAATAGAGTGTTCACTATACTGTGTAAACAGAATCTTAAAAGCTGTTCACAGTAGCAGTCCTCTAGAAAGCTGCTCATGCATGGCATTACACTGACTACCCCTTTTCCCCAATCTGCCCTCCTTTCTATTACACTGCCCCCTTCTCTTATCCCCTTTCCCTCCTGCTTTCCTGTAGGGTAAGATAGATTTTCATACCCAATTGAGTATGTATATTTTTCCCTTTTTAAACCAATTCTGATGAAAGTAATGTTCACTTATCTCCCCCACCCTTCCCCTCGAGTAAAAAAGCTTTTTCTTGCCTCTTTTATGGGAGATAATTTAGCTCATTCTACCTCTCCCTTTTCCTTTCTCCCAGTACATTCCTCTCTTACTTGTTAATTTTTTTTAGTTATCATCCCTTCATAGTCAACTCACATCTCTGTCTTTATATACTGCTTCTAACTACTGTGATAACGAGAAAGGTCTTATGAGTTACAAATATCATCTTCCCATGTAGGAATGTAAACAACTTAAATTTACTAAGTCCCTTATGATTTCCCTTTTCTGTTTACCTTTTTATGCTTTTCTTGAGTCTTATATTTGAAAGTCAAATTTTCTATTCAACTCTGGTCTTTTCAATAAGAATATTTGCAAGTCCTCTATCTCATAGAATATCCATTTCTCCCTCCCCTCCCCCTACCTTCAAGGATTACACTCAGATTTGTTGGGTAGGTGATTCTTAGTTGTAATCCTAGCTCCTTTGCCCTCCAGAATGTCATATTCTAAGCCCTCTAATCCTTGCATGTAAAGACTGCTAGCTAAATCTTGTGTGATCCTGACTCTGGCTCCACCAAACTTGAATTATTTCTTTCCAACTGCTTGCAATAGTTTCTCCTTGACCTGGAAACTCTGGATTTGATTATAATATTCCTGGGAGTCTTCATTTTGGGATCTCTTTTGGGAGGTGATTAGTGGATTCTTTCCATTTCTATTTTACTGTCTGGTTCTAGAATATCATGGCAGTTTTCCTTGATAATTTCTTAAAAGATGATGTCTAGGTTCTTTTATTGATCATGGCCTTCAGGTAGTCCAATAATTTTAAAATTATTTCTCCTGGATCTGTTTTCCAGGTCTGTTGCTTTTCCAACAAGATATTTCACATTGTCTTCTATTCTTTCATGCTTTTGATTTATTGCTTCTTGGTTTTTCATAAAGTCATTAGTTTCCATTTGCTTCATTCTAATTTTAAGGAATTATTTTCTTCAGTAAGCTTTTGGACCTCCTTTTTCATTTGGCCAATTCTGCTTTTTAAGTCATTCTTCTCCTTATTGTCTTTTTGGACCTCTTTTACCATTTGACTTAGTCTGTTTTTTAAGGTATTATTTTCTTCAGTATGGTTTTGTGTCTCCTTAACCAAGCTGATTTGTTTTTCATTATTTTATTGCATCACTCTCATTTCTCTTCACAATTTTTCCTCTACCTCTCTTACTTGATTTTCAAAATACTTTTTGAGTTCTTCCATGGCTTAAAACCAATTTGTATTTTTTTTTTGGAGGGGGAAAGGCAAGCAACTGGGGTTAAGTGACTTACCCAAGGTCATGCAGCTATTTATCAGGTGTCTGAGGCCAGATATGAACTCAGGTCCTCCTGACTCCAGGGCCAATGCTCTATTTACTAAGCCACCTAGAAGCCCTGAATTTCTATTTTTCTTCGAGGCTTTGAATGTAGAAGTTTTGAATTTGCGTGTGTGTTTTGATCTTCCTTGTCACCATAGTAACTTTTGACATTCAGAGGGGTTTTTTTTCTTGTTTGCTCATTTTCCTAGCATATTACTTGACTTTTAGCTATCTGTTAATGTAGGACTTACTTCCAGGGTGGAAGGTGTACTGTCCCAAGTTTCAGGGGTTTTGTGCAGCTATTTTCAGAGATACTTCAAGGGACATGTAAGTTTTCAGTTTTTCCAAGGTAGTATTATGTAAGGAGAAATGTTTACTACTCTCCTGGCCTGTTCTGTGATCTGAGAGTGAGCACAAGTGCTCACTTCTTCCCTGGAACTTTGAGGAGGATTCCCCCTCCACCATGGCCACAAGCTCTACTATGCCAGTGTTCCTCCTGACTTTAGGACTGCTACCCAGGACTATAACCCAGATCTGAGAGTTCTGCCTCAGTACTAACAGAAAGATGCCTGTAATCTTCTGACCAGTTGTTTGGCCACCTTACTGTCTGTGGGCTGAGAGTTCCAGAAGCAGTTGTTGCCCTGGCTGCTCCTAGTTTGCTGGGGCCAGAGCTCTGCTGGGGCAACCTGCAGTATATGTGCTCCACTGTCATCCAGGTATGACAGACCTTTCCTGGTGACTTTCCAAGTTGTCTCTGGAATCTGTGAGCTTAGAAGTCTGGAAACTGCCACTGCTGCCAATGATTCAGTCCCAGGTCAGTTCGGGGTTTGCTGGCACCCAGTCTATGACCTGAACTGGACTGTGCTCCTCTCTCATCCTGGTGCAACAGACCTTTCCTATTGACCTTCCAAGTTGTCTTGGGCTGGAAATTTGTTTCATTGAGTCTTTTTGTGGATTCTACTGCTCTATAATTTGTTTAAAGTGATATTTTTAAAGATTATCTGGAGAGGTTTAGGGGAGAGTTGAGGCAAGTCCCTGCTTTTACGCTGACATCTTGGCTCTGCCTCTAATAAACATGTATTAAGTACATATTATGTAGCAGGGACTGTGCTAAGCACTGGGGATACCAAAAAAGAAGCAAAAGACAATCCCTTCCCTCATGGAGCTTACATTCTAATGGGGAAGACAAAATGCAAACAACTATATACAAAACAAGATATTACAAGTTAAATAGGAAATAGAAGAGAGATTGGCACTAGAATTAAGAGTTGTTGAGAAAGGTTTCTTATAAAAGATGGAACTTTAAGGAAGCCAGGGTAGTCAGGAGGGAGAGAGAGAGAGAGAGAGAGAGAGAGAGAGAGAGAGAGCGCTTTCCAGGAATGGAAGAAGGACAGAGAAAATGCCCAGAGACAAGAGATGAAGCATCTTGCTCATGGAGCATTCAGGAGGACAGTATCCCTGGATTGAAGAGTAAGTATGAGGAGTAAGATTTAAGAATCCTGGAAAGATAAGAGGGGGTTAGATTATGAAGGGCTGTGAATTCCAAACTGAGCATTTTTTGATCCTAAAATCAATAGGGAGGTACTGGAGTTTACAGAGTAGGAGGGGGTGACAAGGTTATACTTTTGCTTTAGGAAAATCATTTTGGTGCCTGAATGGAGAGTGGATTAGAGTGCAGAGAGACTTAAGGCAGGCATACCCACCAGGAGGTTATTGCAACAGTCTAGGTGTTTGGTGATGAGCCTCTGGAAGCACAGTGGAAAGGAGGAATCCATGGTAACCCTATAAGGCAGTGGCAAGGAGTGCCTAGAGGGAAAAGCCTAGAATGGGAGCTCTGATTGTATTAATACAGAGGAAAAGAGAGAGACCAGATAATTAATAAACCAGAGTATAAGAGTCTAGAATAGACAGAAAAAGAAGATGGATAATGAAGAGTGTAAGAGAAATCGTTTTTGGAGAAGGATGCACACACACACACACACACACACACACACACACACACAGCAATTTAAAAAACTAAGAAACAGGACTAGCTGAAGTGGAAGACAGAAAGAGGGAATCTATCTATGACTGAAAGAGGAACATCAGAAGCCCTCCTAAACTGTTGCAATTTTACTGTCTATTTCTCCTCCTAAATAAATTAACTTTCCCTTCAAGTAGTTAGATGTTATACCATTTGAGGCAGATCATTATGTACATTCACAGTAATGACTGTTAATTATGCATTTTCCTTCAATTTATCCTTATACTTTTTTTCTTCTTATCCCCCAGGCTCTCTTTACAAAGCACAACAATATAGTAAGAGAGAAAGATTGTGTCATGTGTTTTTACTCTACTAGCTCCCTTCATTTCTCCTATCTCACTCCTCGCCTTTCTTTTTCCCTTTTTGAATTGAAATTGAAATCCCATCAAAATCAGCCTCCCACAGTTGAAGTTTGTTTTAATTATAACTATAATCCCTCTCTTACTCTACCCTTCTTAAACCCTTAGTGCTGCCCTTCTGTATGAACTTTGGTACTTTGTTGACTCCTTACTTTGGTACCATGTTGTTGTTTTCCAGTCTCTGCGTGGAGGGGTGGGTGAATTTCATATCTGACTACCCTGGAGCTTCCTGGCTGAAACACCAAGGTTCTTTAGTCTCTAGGGCTGTACTTGAGCTCATGTGGACAATTTATTTCCTAATTCTCCCAGGTCAGTGAAGGTCCCTTTCCTGTACCACAATTTAAGGTGTGGAGCCAGAAGCATAGTAACTGTAGGGTATGGAGTTCTATCTGCTTGCCCAGAGATCCTCTACCCTCACATTGACCTTCCCCCACTTAAACCAAACAGTCCAGCTATATGGTCATTAAAATATAATTCCTCCAACACTGAATGTTCTGAGCCAGTACTGACTCAAGTCAGGCTCAGGACTGGAATGAAACAAGGCACTCAGGCCTGAATCAGAAGTTTACTTAGCAATGGCAAAAATACAGCATTGGTTCCATTTGAAACACATTCCCTGGCTCTGCTTTTGCCATGGTGATGCACTGATTAACAGTATATATCAAGATTTAAGAGGAAGCCAACTCCTCCTATACTATGTTTTTAAGACTTGAATGACAAGGAAGCTAACTCAACAGTTGGAGTTTTACCCATGAGACAAGTAAACCTTGGGGAAAATTTCATTACCTTTTAAGAAAAAATTAGCCTACCCTAGATAGAGGTAGATTGAGACTTTTATGATAGCACACTACTAATTCCTTCTATGAGACAAATATGGTCCTGAAACCTAAAGTGGGGAGATGGAAAGCAAAGAATGAAAACTACAGGTCAAAATCTCTAATAATACATAAAAATATTAAATAAACTTAACAAAGATATTTTGGCAATATATTGAAAAGATTATACACAATGACTAGGTTGCGTTTATAATAAGAATGGAAGATTGGTTCAATATTAAGAAAACTTGAAACATAATAATAACAAAAGTAATAAAAATCAAATATAATCAAGAACTGGTGAAATGTGGTTTGACTGGTACAGTTCCAGCTCCTATCTTTCAGTCTCTTTCTGGAAAGGATAACTTTCCTACATCTCTATTTTTCTTTTCTCTCTCCCTGCTCTGCATTCCAGTCTCCTTTAGGTTCATTTAGAGAAGTACTTCATTTTACTGGTATTATAGATAATAGGAGAGTCTCTCATTGGTATCATACTGGTTCTTTGTTTTAACATGATATATAAGGTTGAGTCCTGAGCATCTCAGAGCCTCTCCACCCTACTGGAGGATGGGTACCATACACCCTCCAAGGGCTATGTTCTCTGTCACTATGGGCATTGTAGGCCACAAACTGAAACTGTCCCTGCTAGCAGCTATTTTCCTCTTTCCCTTGTGAGTAGCAATAAAGTTTGTTAAAACTGTCTCTGTAAGCACTTTATGTGCAGCATATTATCACATTTGATATCTACACAACTGCCATTTATAGAAGTTCCTTCTCACTCCTTCTTCCAATCTCTTTCTCAAGGATTAATAATTAAATTATTGGGGCGGCTAGGTGGCGCAGTGAATAGAGAGCCGGCCCTGGAGTCAGAAGGACCTGAGTTCGGAGCCGGCCTCCAACACTTAATCCGCACAAACAAAAAAAACCTAGCCGTGTAACCTTGGGCAAGTTACTTAACCCCAATTGCCCTAAAGGGGCGACTAGGTGACAGTGAGTAAGAGTGCCGGCCTCGGAGTTTGGATGACCCGAGATCAGATCCGGCCTCAGAAAATGAGCACCCACGCATAAATAATGACTAGCCGTGTAACCTTGAGCAAGTTACTTAACCCCAATTGCTTTAAAAAAAAAAAATAATTAAATTATTATTATCTTTGTCAACTGTTAAGGATGTGACATATCATCTACAGCCCCCTAAATTCTTTGGAATCCCTGTGTGGTTAGGCAGGGTTTTGATAAAATTGTTGTTCTTGTTCAGTTGTGTCCCACACTCTTCATGTGGGTTTTCTTCACAAAGACTGGAGTGGTTTGACATTTCCTTCTCTAGCTCATTTTACAGATGAGGAAGCTGAGGCCAACAGGGTTAAGGGACTTGCCCAGAGTCACCCAGCTAATATGTGTCTGAGGCCGGATTTAAATTCAGTTCTTCTTGACTTCAGGTCTAGCACCCTATCCACTGTGCCATCTCACTGTGCCTTTGATAAAATACTACACCCATTTTTTTTAAAAAAAAAAAGAATTGCCCTAATATGGCCAGCACTATCTATCTAAAACTAAGAGCTAGCATTATTCAAAAGAGAAATACTTGAGGCCTTTCCAATAAAATAAGAAGTAAAAGAAGTATATCCAATATTATCTGATATACTTACAAAAATACGAGCTATTACAGTAAGACAAAATAAAGAAATTGAGAGGTTAGCAGACAAAGAAGAAAAAAGTTATCATGTTTTGCAGATGATATGATTTGCTTAGAGAGGCCTAGAGATTCAACTAAAATTAATAGAAAAAACCATCTCAGTTAAATAGCAGACTATTAAATAAACACAAAAATCATCAACTCTATATATTGTGAAAAAATCCAAAAGGGGGATATAGAAAAAGAAATTCCATTTGAAATTACTAGAGCCTGTTTGAAATATCTGGAATCCATCTACCAAGACACAAAAAAGGATTATATGAATACAACTGAAAACATTCCTTGTGGCAAAAAAAATTAAAAAATAACTGGAGATGTATTAATTACTCATGCTTTGACCATGCTAATCAAATAAAAGTAATGATACCTAAATTAAGTTACTTATTCTATGCCATACCTAGCCACCAAAGGATTACTTTGGAGAGCTAGAAAGAATAAATAACAAATATCATCTGGGGAAACAAAAGTTAAGCCTCTCAAGGGAAATAATGAAAAAAAGTGGGAAGGAAAAGGGCCTTGCTATCCCAGATCTTAAATTATGTAATTCAGCAGTCATTATCAAAACAACTTAGTATTGGCTAAAAAATAGAAAAATTGATCAATGGAACAGATTAGGTAAATATGACCCAGAAGCAAACAAATATTGTAGTGTGGTCTTCAGTAAATCTGAGAATAACAACTACTGAGGTAAGGGGTCTATTTGACAAAACTACTGGGAAAACTGGAAAACTAAATAATATTAAGTTTATACCAACATCCCACAAAACAGTATTATCCAAATGGATACATGACCTAATATAAAGGGCCATATCATAAAAAATTAAAGGAAAAGGAAAGAAGATATTTTCACAATTATAGGGAGAGGGAAAACTTTCTTTAAATTATAAACACTTAAAACTTAATGAGTGGGGGGGCAGAGCCAAGATGGCAGAGTAGAAATAGCACTTCTAAGGCACTCCAGCCCACACCACTTCAAAATCATGTAAAAGGGGACTCTGAACAACTTCTGGAGCTCCAGCACCCACAGAACAAGACAGAGAAGCTAACCTCCCACTGAGGAAAGCCCAGCAGCCCTGCAGAGAGCGGCCAACACAGTGCTCTGGGAGCCGAGCCAAGGCTCCTTGATTTTAGCCCCAGGGCGGCCAGGCCAGCAGCCAGCTGAAGGGACCCCAGAACACCAGCAGCTGTGGCAATTCTAAAATTATCAACACAGACATGCTTAGGACAAAGTGAGAGGTTAGTGCCCTATGAACTTTGGGACCAGTATTTGGGAAACACATACGCTTCTTCCCCTGGGGGCAAGAATCGGGTAAGGAGACTTGGCACAGCCTCCATTTTGCAGCTTCAGCTCCTGGCCTGCGAACTGTAGGGAGATCCAGCAATCAGTCTTGGGGGGTAATCGCTCTTGCTTTAACCTCCCTGGATCTGGATTGTGGTCTGGGGGGGAGGTCTTGGGGTGGGTATCCAGCTTGCCAGAGTATGTGGAGGCTTCACAGAGGCCACCCAACTAATACCTCCAGAAGCTGTGAAGACCCCAACGTTTGGGATGGAAGCTACCCTGTCTGGTGGCAGAATCCTACTATGGCAATAAGCCCAAAAGTCAAGTAACTGAGTGACAACATGCCTAGGCAAAGGAAACAAAGTAAACAGAAAAATACAACATTAGACTCCTATTTTGGGGGCAAAGAGGATCGAAGCACGGAGGAGGACTGTGAGGATAGAACTCCTGCACCAAAAGCCCCAAATGAAAATACAAGCTGGCTACAGGCCATAGAGGACCTTAAGAAGAATTTTAAAAACCAAATAAGAGAAGTGGAGGAAAAATTGGGAAGAGAAATGAGAAGGATGCAGGAAAAGTATGAAATGAGAGTCAACAGCCTGACTGAGGAAAATAACATCTTAAAAAATAGACTAGGGGGGCGGAGCCAAGATGGCGGAGTAGAAACAGCTCTTCCAAGCCTCTCTGCCCCCAGATTCTCCGCAAACTATGTAAAAAAAGGACTCTGAAAATCTTCTGGAGCCCCAGCACCCACAGAACGACACAGAGAAGCTAACCTCCCGCTGAGGACAGCCCAGCACCCTGCAGGAAGGACCAGCGCAGTGGTCTGGGAGCCGGCCAGAGCGCAGAGCGCAGGACGAGCCGAGCCCAGGTCCACGTGAGCCGAGGTTTTAGCCCCAGGGCGGCAGGGCCAGCAGCCAGCTGGAGGAACCCCAGAACACGAGGAACTGTGGAGACTCCAGAATTATCAACATAGACTTGCCTAGGACAAAGTAAGAGGTTAGTGTCCTATGGACTTTGGGACCTGTATTTGGGGAATGCGTCAGCTCCCTCCCCTGGGGGCTAGAAGCCGCTGAGGAGACACGCCATTTTGTAGTTTTCAGAGGCATTTCCGGCTCCCAGCCTACAAATCGTGGGGAGATCCAGCGATCAGTCTTGGGGGGTAATCGCTCTTGCTTTAACCTCCCTGGATCTGGATTGTGATCTAGGGTGGAAGTTGTGGGTGGGTTTATAGCTTGCCAGAAACGGAAGTTGCCCCCCACACGTTCGGGACGAAAATTCCTCTAGCTGGCCTTAAAGCCATAGTGTGGCAACAAGCCCAAAAGTCAAGCAATTAAGTGGCAACATGCCAAGGCAAAGGAAACAGAAAAATGCAACCCTAGACTCCTATTTTGGGGGCATAGAGCGGGAAAAGGACTGTGAGGTCAGAAGTCCTGCTCCAAAAGCCCCAGGGGAAAACATGAGCGGGTTGCAGGCCATAGAGGACCTAATAAAGAGGACTTTAAAAAATCAAATAAGAGAAGTGGAGGAAAAATTGGAAAGAGAAATGAGAAGGATGCAGGAAAAGTATGAAATGAGGGTCAACAGCCTGACTGAGGAAAACAACACCTTAAAAAATAGACTAACTCAAATGGCAAAGGAGGCCCAAAAGGGCAATGAGGAGAAGAATGCCTTAAAAAGTCGAATTTGCCAGATGGAAAAAGAATCTCAAAAGTTCACTGAGGAGATTCATTCCTTCAGAGTTAGACTGGAGCAAATGGAAGCTAGTGACTTTATGAGAAATCAAGATGCTCTTAAGCAGATCCAAACAAACTAAAGATTAGAAGGCAATGTGAAATATCTCATGGGAAAAACCACTGACCTGGAGAATAGATCCAGGAGAGACAATT